>CAJVRN010000031.1:2092500-2095000 GCA_911728415.1 Lagocephalus sceleratus | reverse complement strand
TCATCATCATCACCATCACCACCACCACCATCACTATCATCTCTTTTGTTTTGTTCAGCCTGAGACACACACCTCGAGGTCCTGGACCTCCTCCCCGTATGGAGGAGACCCACCACTGCTGTGTTGTCAGTAAATGTCAGGGTGGTGTCAGGGTGGTGGTGGTGGGGGGGCTCATGGGGGGGCTCATGGGGGGGGTTCCTAGAGGAGGGGGTGGGGACATGTCCTAGAGGACCCGTGGGACCTGTGGGATTCTTCTACATCCCTCAGATTCATGAACATAGTGTGTGCAGGTGTGTGTGTGAGCGTGGACCTCTCAACCCCCCCTGCTCTGTGTGTTTTGCTGTTGCCAGCTCCACCATGCTGTCCCGTGGCACGCGCTCAGGGGGCTATGACCTGCCGGGGGCGGAGTCTACCGCCGTGCCCCTGATTGGCTACAGGCCCTTGTCGCATGACAGCAGCAGCCCGAGTGACCCGCCCGGGAGGGACGGTGCCAGAGGCAGACCTGCGCAGGTGAGTCAGCCAGGCGTCTCAGGAGACGTCTTGAGAGGACATGTGCTGCCTGTTTGTGCTGGCTGGCTCTGGCCTTCTTGGGTCTTTTGCTCTCCTCCCTCTGGTTCAGCTCCTCCCTCTCACTATTGCTCTCATTGTTGCCTCCTGTCCACCCTCACTGTGTGTGTGGTCCTGTCCACCCGTCCACCCGTCCACCCTGTCCCCTTGTCTTTCTTCTTGTTTTTTGTGCTTTACTTTGACTGTCTTTGATCACGGCAGAGCTGGATGAAACTACAGTCAAGCCTCGGTTTTCAAACGTCCCAGACCTCGAACAAATCGGAGTTTGAACGAAAAATTCGAGATTTTTTTTCTTCCGATGTCGAAACAAAAATTCGAAAGTCGAACCCCGCGAGATGAGCAGAGAGGACCTGAGAAAACCCGACTGTGTGGCCCGGATGCCGACTGACTCTGTTCGTTGTTGTTGACAACAGCTGTACGCAGACGTGTTCGCTGTTCTTAACGCAAAGAAAAGAAAAAAGTAACTGTATTTTCGTTACTCGTTTTGAGTGTAAAGGGGGAGGTTTTTACCTGTTATTTACCGTATCTGTAAACAAGGCTGGGTGGACAGATATGGCCATACATTCCGCAGCCTAGCCTACTTTATTAGTTCAATGGGAAAAATAGATTCAGAATTCGAACAAATCACTTCTCGAACCGCCTTCTGGAACGGATTGTGGTTGAAAGCCGAGGTTTGACTGTAGTAACTTTACCACGTGAGTGCACACCTGGGTCCCTTTGTGAGGGTGGCAGCGCTCAGCCACTAGACAGAAGAAGAAACAGCCTTGATTCCCCTCCATTCAGCCTTCCAGTAGCTTCCAGTTAGAGCTTTGCTCGGGCTCTCGGCTGGTTTTCTGTCGGCTCCTGTTGCAGACGTTTCGCCCCGTCTGCGCAGGAGCTGCTGCAGCCGCAGCTGAAACTATGCCATGCTGTGACTTCTGGTCCTGGGAGTCAGCGGGGACTCCAGAATAAAAGGAAGACAGAGGGTTTTTGTGTCAGCTCCCCCAAGGCCTCCAGCGCTCCCAGCTCACTGCTTGACCTCTGCTGTTGCTCCTACTTCCTCCCGACCGCCAGCGCTCCTCTCCTTTCATCCCAGCTCCTCGTGTTCTGTGAGCCTCAGGTGGTGTCAGCGTGTACCACCCATAGTTGGTTCTTTTGGGCTTTCAGGCCAAAGATCCTGGATGTCTTTATGCTCTGTCGCTGAGCATCCAGCCCACTGGTGGGCCGGTGTCGGAGCCACCTCAAGGTTCTTTGGGGTTGACCCAAAGTCGAGTGTTTCTGAAAGAGCAGATCTCTTTGGTGATCATGTGAGACGGCGGCTGCATTCAATAATGCATGTGGCGGTTTGGTTGGTGGATACATTATACCTGTTGTCTCTATAAGCAAAGACTCACATGTTAGTTAGTTAACAACGTGATAGCTGCCCTTGTTTACTGGTGTGTTGGTGGATGGATATAAGGGAACTATTCCACCTGATCTATTTGAAGCTGCAGCGTAAATCAAGATGTGAGCAGATTCAGTGTGGATTGTTTGTCTTTTATTATTTGTGCAGTCATTAAAAGCAAAGGTGTTACCCAGCACGCACGAATGCTGCAGAGTTCACAAGCATCGGTTTTAAACGGGTGTGTTCTTTGACTTTACAAGCTCGCCTCACTTCAGACCATCAGAATCATGACGGAGTTAATACAAGCAACACTCAGCTGGTTTTGAAAGATACACCAAAAACGTGATTTCTTTTGAGTCACTCTTCTGTCTGGGGGCATCGGGGGACATAAAATAATGAAACTGGATCTAATGAACGAGGTTAAGGAAAGATGTGTCGCTCAGAAAGGAAACCATTGCTCACAACGCCTCCATTTGAAGGCAACACAGGAGACATCATCAGGGAAACTTTAGCTAAAGGAGAAAGACATTTTAGTGTTTGAGATAAATGCACCAAAGAATACAAAGATCA
>CAJVRN010000031.1:1800000-2090000 GCA_911728415.1 Lagocephalus sceleratus | reverse complement strand
GCAACTGTTCATGCATTGACCCCCCAGAGGTGTGTATCCATCTCTGGTGGGGTTTGCCCTGCGGGCTCTTCCAGCCGAGTGGTGAACAGGTCACACAGAGGAAGGCAGGTGCAGCAAGCTGAGGCGCAGCGATCTGGATGCTTTTAATTCTGTGATCGAAGATAGCAGGTAGATAACAACCTCCAGCTCAGTCACAAAAGAGCACAAGGGACACTGACAACCCTCCAACATGAGATTGTTCAGTGTGGAGTGTGAAGTGAGGTAGGACGCCTGCTTAACGACAAAGGCTGTTTCTCGTTAATCAGTTATACACTTGACCGACTGAGATGCACGAGAATGCTTTTATGAGTCCGCTGGAATAGAAAATGAAACTTGTGTATTTTAATGGGAGCTAACACATGACCTGCCTAAAGACACATCGTATGGTGTATGTTTGTTTGAGCCCCCCCCCTCCGTATCTCCAGTTTGAGGGATACTGGCTCTGCTACTGGTTTCAGGTGAGAAGTGGGCATCCCAGCCTTGAAGATGATCTCAGAGCCTTTTGATCACAATTATGTGCTTGGAGAAATGTATCAAACAGGACCTTCCCATTTCTTCTATCCTTTCTGCAGACATCAGTAGTTTCCAGATTATTAATAGAAGGTTAGACCATTAAACTGATAAAGTCTTGCCTTGCTGGCTGAGGTCCGACCCTTAATAAATCCTTTTGGCGCACTGGCGAGAAAATCGCTGTGTGAAAATCGTGGACTGTTTTAGAATGATTGCCAGTTAAGTCCTAGTAGTACTGAGCATGTTAATCTCGGGCTCACAAACCAGGTTGAAGTGCCTCCTGTTATAAATGCAGCGTTGGAGTGAGCGTAAACTGAGGTGGAAAAGCCAGGGAAGAAGTATTTTTATTTCTCAGAGCAAAAGGACTCAAGTATTCCTACCGCTGTTCATGTTTCCTTCGAAGCGCCACATCTCCATTAACTCAGTTTCCCTCCCTTCCAGTCTACTGTGGTGGAGGAAGAGGAAGATGGAATGATCTACACAGTGGCAGTCAAACACCACCATGGTGCCCCCAACAGTCCAATGGTGAATCCAACGAGAGGGAAAAGACATCGGGGGCTTCATCGGGGTCGCCATTACATTTGTGTTTTCATACAGTCGACTGTGTCTCGCTCCCAGTGTGTGAAAGCAGGGACGGAGGAGAAGCTGGTCCTCCACCTCCTTCACTCGTTTGCCATGGGGGACTCGTCCTATATCAGCATTTTTCTGTCCACCTATCGATCCTTCACCTCTGCAAAGCGAGTGCTGGATATCCTCAATGACAGGTGGGAGGGCTTCTCACCACATTAAAACAGCGTGAACAGAAGGAGAAACAACCACAAGGTCTATTTGACTGTGAAGCAAACGGCTTCGTCGGTATCAGGTCCCGTTACAGGAAAGTTTAGTGGAGTAGAAACTCATTAAGACCAAATGCGAAAAATTGAGTTGACTAAATTCAACACTTTTAAGAGGTTTAACCTTCAAAGTAAAAGTCAGTATTGTGAAATCAGAGCCAATAATATGAACTAGCATGTCTTTGAATCTCTAGGCCACTGAAGACTCACCAAAAGCAGGATGCAACATTCAGATTGTGGGTTGTCAGGGATCGCTGTAAAACCCTGTTAAGTTGTAAGGGCTACTTACGCCAAACAGTGTCGCCTGTGCTTCGCCAGCCTCACGGCGCCCTCATGAATTTGACTCTGCTCTGTTGTGCTGAAACACACGTGAACAGCAGGGACCTGTGGTTGCAGCGCTAATCAGCCGCGCTCCCTTGGCTCAGGCCTGTGGACTCAGGCAGTCCCACACAGGGCAGAGGGGCGCCTTCATCTGCTGCTCGGCCCCCGTGTGTTCTCAGTGAGACGCACATTCACGTCTTTGCTCAATGATCTGTCTGCTAACAGGTTGGAGAGCCCTCCTGGAGAAAATGGGAGCCCGCTGAGAAAGTCTTTCTACAAGTGAGTTGAAAAGAAATTCACTGAGCAGCATCTTCATTTTATCCACATATGATAAATGATGTTATTTCAGCCGCTACAAGCATGTTAATGGCCTATTTGTTTGGATGTCATATCTGAATGATTGATCTGAACAGATGGAATAAAGTGTTGTCAATGCGGCTTCCTTCAGAGCGGTGTCGACGGTGTTCAGCACGTGGCTGTCTGAATATCCCGAAGACTTCAGGAGTCTGGGCGAGCCCTCCCGTATGCTGCGCCTGGCCCAGCTCCTCCCAAAAGACTCGTCATCCGCCGTGGAGCTCCGCGCTCGCGTGCTCAGGATAGCTGAGGAGCTGAGTGAGAGGGCCCTCCTGCCCGAGCTGCATAAAGGTCTGCTTTAACTCTGTCGGGGTGCAAACCGTGCAGACAGGCTCGCATATGTGCTCTTTATTTGCTCTATCTAGCTGATGAGTACCCACATGAACCTATAGATTTTAACATATATGTTATTTGCGCTGCCAGACTTTTGTTTGCCTCCGTCAGCGCGTGCTTCCTCCTCACATAACCGGGTTAATCGTGGAGCTCCCCAGGGTTCCCCCCGGCTCAGCGATCTTGATAAGAGTTTGCAGGGGAGATCACGTTTCTCCCACGTTGGTCTGCTTTCCATTAGCCTCGTGTATTTGACATCATCTGTGCAAATTTAACTTACTTATGATTACGTGGGATTTTCTGAGGGTTCCGCTACCAGGGTGTAAGTTGCTTGGCAAAATGTAGAAAGTGAATTCTGCTCAGAGCTTTACCGATTTCTGCCCTCCAGGGATATAATTACAAGATGTAGAGGGACAAAAGGGTGCGTTAGTTCATTAAATAACTGACCTTTTGCAGATCAAAGTGGTGTTAGCGGTCCTTCCCCCGATGCCTCCAAGTTTGAACCTACACACTTCCTGGGATTCCGTGCAGTGCTGATCGCAGAGCAGCTCACCAGGATAGAGACCGTGAGTTCTGCAGATGTTCTGCCAGATAATCCCTCAGGACTGTGAGATTAGACAGATTACGGCTGTTAATCCAATAAGATGCTGGCAGCTGTGAAGGTCTAACAGTGTGAATTGTTGAGCAGGAGCTGTTTGTGCGCCTGGTCCCTTACCACTGCCTGGGCTCACTGTGGTCCCAGAGGGATAAAAAAGGGAGGGAAGGTGTGTGCTGGTCTGTCCGGGCCACCATCCGCCAGTTTAACAAGCTGGCCAACACTGTCCTAGCGTCCTGTCTCTGTCCCACGAAGCTGCGCAGCCAGCAGAGGGCACAGCTCCTGGAGAAGTGGATCAGTGTGGCCGAGGTCAGGAGCGCAACAATACACACTCCTTTTAACGTCTTCAAAGTTTCACCTGTGTGTTCAATCTCTTGTTTGTGTCATTGGCTGGAGTTGCGGGCAATGTCTGAAAACAAAATTATAACATTTTCACATAAACCGAATTTAAGTTCTTCGCAACGAGAGATAGTCCAAGTCAGAAATGTTGTCTGTCAGAGCTTTACACGCCAGAAAAGCTGGAAAACTTTGTCGTATATTTAGAACCGTTGAAGAAGTTCAGCAGGATCCGCTGGATAAGAAGCACATGACAGATATGTCACTCTGTTGCTATGGTAACAGCTTTATACTCCACAAAACCAGCCTGATCCACAGGTACAGATGTTATACGTCATTGTGTGTGTGTGTGTGTGTGTGTGTGTGCGTGTGCGTGTGTGTGTGCATTTAAAACAGGAATGCAGAGCCAGGAAAAACTTCTCTTCACTGTATGCCATCATATCTGCGCTGCAGAGCAACCCCATCCATCGGCTGAGGCGGACATGGCAAGATACAGATAGGTGTGTGTGTGTGTGGGTGTGCGTGTGTGTGTGTGTGCTTGTGTGTGTGTGTGTGTGTGCGTGTGCGTTTCATTGATTAGAAGGTTGGAGGAATGCTAACGTGACCATTTCCCAGGGAGGCAGTGAGGAGGTACCTGGAGCTGGCAGAGATATTCTCAGACAAAGACAACTACTCCCAAAGCAGAGAGCTCCTGAAGGAGGTACAGCACAACACAAACAAATACATGAAAGCGTTCTTACCTCGAGAGACACTTATTGTATAAAAATGAGCTGGAGGTGTGGGAGCAGAAGGGGAAGATGGGTCTTAACATCAGACATCTACGCATACCTTCTTAAGAAGATATAGATTGATGTAAACATCATGGGAAATAGTATCATACTGTACACAAATAGATTAGATTCAATTTATTGTCATTGCCAGTACAAGCACAAATCAAGTTTAGTTTTTGAAAAGTTACTCTTCTACACTTTGACAAACACTCTTATGTCTGTGTTGACCTTTTAAAAATTACTTTCCCCCAAGAGAATCATTCATTTCTGTTAATCTTTTTTCGTTCTACTGATCTAAATTACTCCAGTTACTGACTGCAGAGAGAACAGAAAAGAGAACATTTATCCTTAGTGCACTTTGAACATTTGGGGAAAAATATATCACATTAAATTTTTACAACCGCAAGAATGTCACTGAAACATTTATGAACAAGACATCATTATGTGTCATTAAAGCTGCCTTTGCTTTGACTAATGTCAAAAAGAGGAGTGTCAACTCTCCAGTCCTGGTTTGATATTACTTTAGTATCAGTTAAGTATCAGTGTAGTAAGTCTCCACTGTTTTATCTAAGTTAGACGTGTGTCCATCTTTATTCATCTATTTATTCCTAATGATAAGAACGGTGCGGAATAATTAGGGACAAAAGATTTCCTCCTTTAGGGTAAATTTGGACTTTTGTCTTGCAGGAAGGCACATCCAAATTTGCCAACCTGGACAACAAACATGTTCACAGGGTAAGTTGAATGGAAGTAGAAACTCTTGTGACGGACCAAAAACCATCTTTTTCTCTGGGGGTTGTGCCATCTTAGGTCTTTGCTTTTTGTCATGATTTAGGAAGAAAATGTCTACAAAAGCGACACTGTTATTTTTGAGTGTCTGGTGTCATTTTATTCCTCGTCCTTTTTATCAGATTAATCAGCTTTGCAACTTGAGTTTGTTTTTTTTGTACCAAATGTTAAACTAGAATGTTGACACCACATGACTGTGTGGAATCATGTAGTGTGAATGAACATCTGTGGTGATGCATTAAATAATTTTATTGATTTTATTGATTATTTCTGGTTTATTTCTGCACAGTCCAGAGCTCAGGGCACTGTCCCCTACCTGGGCATCTTCCTCACAGACCTCACTATGTTGGACACAGCAGTCAAAGATCGGCTGGATGTAAGTCAGTCTCATTTCTATTCAGATGTTCTCAACCACGTGTCATCAAAAATACAGAACTTAGTAAAATCCAATACTGTCTGGCTGTAGAAAGCTTTATTTTCCTGAATTACCTGCGTTTGAAGGAACACACTAGTTTTGCCTCTCACGCAGCAGCCACAGTCTTATAATTCACGCTGTTTACTTGGTTATGTACTGTCTGTTAACAGGAGGATACATGCTCAGGGCAGTTACATGTTTACAGTATTATTTAACTACAGTCTTTGTCCCAGTTCACTAAATAATGGTAATAGTTTGACGTGTTTCCCCTCCGCTCCGACAGGGGGCGGTAGCGGACACGTCACTTTGTTGTCATTGTTTATTTCCGGTTGTCGACAAATACAAAAACCGTAGAAGAAGAACAGTCACTACCGATATAGCAAGCCGCTAAAGGCTAACGAGAGCTAAAACGGCTAAAATTAGTCCCTCACATCTGTCCGCTTTCACTCATACAGATGTTTACCACATGTTCAGGCGGCGCGTTCTGTCAACGCGGCTCGATTTAGCTGTGTTTGAACGCGGCGTCCAACTTTTGAGTTAGAATCTGGGTTAGAGTTGCGGCGCATGCGCAGAACGGGTGCGCACACAAATACACACACATTCACATACACACACGCAAACACACACCTACATAAACACAAACACACATTCACATACACACACGCAAACACACACCTACATAAACACAAACACACATTCACATACACACACGCAAACACACACCTACATAAACACAAACACACATTCACATACACACACGCAAACACACACCTACATAAACACAAACACACATTCACATACACACAACAAACCACAAAACAAACACACATCAACACACACCAAACACAAACCTAAAAAAAAACATACAACACACGCAAACACACACCACAAAACACAAACACACATCACATACACACACACAACACACATACACAAACACACACACAACACACAACACACACGCAAACACACACCTACATAAACACAAACACACATTCACAAACACACTCATACACAAACACACTCACATACACACACCTACATAAACACACATTCACATACACACTCATACACAAACACACACATACACACTTACGTACACAAACACACACTCACACACGTCAATCAGAACAATAATAGCTTCAGTATTAGGCATGGTGTTAATACACTGACAGTAAAATGTAATAATAAAGGCTGACGTCATGAGTTATGTGGAACTTTTTCATTTTTTTTGTAGGGCGGCAAAGAGCAGTCGAGATGTTTTAGATATGCAAATAAACACGTTTAGAATCGGGCATCGGAGCTCAATGGGAGGGATGGGAAAACAAAATCTGGTAAATGAAGGACTGGGAAGATTAAACAGGTCCCAACAATTACGATATTTTCCTCCAAAGTTTAGTGGGTGAGTTTCAAATGGGAATACTGTCCTAAAGTGTAAGAAGAATGTGAAATAAACCTGTTAATGTGCTGTCAACCTCTTTGTGCTGAATGGTTTAACACATCCTGTGAATCCCTTTACAGAACGGTTACATCAACTTTGACAAAAGGAGAAGGGTGAGTGTCGCAAATCATACATGTGAAAGGTGAAAGTTGGCCTTTTAATGCTTCGAAAAGACACACTTGCAGTTAAATGGAGCGGTGGAAGGATGTGGAAAGAAGAAGGCATGGGTTAATTTAATGCAAAAGGGCGTAGAAGGTTCAGCAGATAGAGATGTTACGGGAAGGGAAAGAGGAACTCAGCAAAGTAATGTAGTTTGCATTTTGTCGGTTGTTACTTCTATGAAAATTAATAGCAGAGGGTCGCTTTGTTCACAGGAATTTGAGGTCCTGGCTCAGATCCGCCTCTTGCAGTCTTCCTGTAAGAACTGTGTGTTCACCAAGGACGAGGCCTTCGTACGCTGGTATCAGAGCGTCCCCACACTGACAGAGGAGGAGAGGTGAATCTCTTACCGACGGTGGACACACCCACAGAAACGTTGCTGGGGGATACCGACTCGTGCGTATTTTAGTTACAGGCTGTCCAATGAGATTGAGGCGCCTGGTGAGCCGAGTCCTCGTGGTCTTCCTCCAACGGTCATCGTCACACAGTGTCCAGAGTAAGCCAAACTATAAAATCACGTTATTTAAGGTCAAATCCGTAGAGCGTCTCACCAACTCAAACTTTAATAAAGATGTTGTAATGATAAAATTGACTTAAGTAGTTGTGCCAGCTACAATTATCTTTAGTTCACTTCATTTATCTCACTATAAAAAGAGTTTCACACTATTTTCAGTCCATTTATCTTTAACATGAAGAAAACAAACATGTTTGTTAGTTTTAAACATTACAGTAATAATACTGCAAGGAATGACCTAAAACTCTAATGTACACACTGCTGCTGGCACCACTTAGACATCAGAATCTAAAACATTGTCAAACATTTCAGCACTTTTTGACTCGTAAAAACTGAAATATTGACTGAATGAATGCATCAACAAAAATCAACATTGATTAAGTTAAAAGTTCTGTTAGTTGAGGAATATATAAGAATATAGGCTATCGTTTTCAGAAGATTAATAACAGTATAGCAGACAAACTGGGGAAATCCTCCAGACATTATTTGTCATTGCAGTCCAATGTGTTCTAAAATGAAAAATGAACACACAAAAAGCTTCTGAGCGACATAAACTGACTACCCAGTTCAAACACAACCAGACCCATATGAAATATTAACAAGAAAATATCCCCTCTAATCACATTTAGGGGAGGATTTTTACCTTTTCACTTCTACATGTGTGATTAAGCACAGAATTCCTTTTTGTGCTGGTAATAATAAAATATACAGGTTGGAGTGCTGATCACATGATCGCGCTGGTTTGTCACCCACGTTGTGAACTTTGTGTATTTGACACCTGTGGTAGTTCATCACTGGGATCGAGGTTTTCAACTGTCACGTTTTGTTTTGATGCCTGAACACTGGCCCCATGTGAGTGGATGTGCTGCTGTGTTGACAGCCTCAGGTCCTCCCAGAGCAGCCTGGTCGCCGACAGTGACGGCCTCTTTGACTTCCCTTCGCCTGTCAATCATCTGCTGTCAAAGCTCACAAAGGTTATTATGTGTTCAGCTCCTCCCCGCATGCTTGATTCTTCATTTCAGGGACATATTTGGTAGTTTCTCGTGAATCAGCAGACCACCGGGACGCTCGTGTGCAGGCTCCACATCTTGCTGACGTTGTTTTTCTTCCTGCTGCAGCACATGAGGTCTCCGTCTGTGTCCTGTCTGGACGTGGACACGTCCCCACCCACCAGTGACTCCACCCCCGCCACATTAACGCCGTCTACTCCCTCGAAGTCGCACCGCCGATCTGCCTCCTGCGGCAACAACCCCAGCGTTCAAGGCTCGGGGAGCGACATGCAGATCATCAAGATACGAATGGACCTGCAGGACGGTAACTTGTACCGGAGCATACTGGTATGGAGCACATGCACGCCTGGGGCTTGATCAGAGGCCACAACGTCCAGTCTTAGACGCGCCTGTCTCGCCATGTCACGAGTACAAAGCACACGGTTCCTGTTGCTCTCCCTCAGGTGACCAGTAATGACAAGACACCCACTGTGATCAGCTCTGCCTTAGAGAAGCACAACCAGGACCCCAAACACGCGTCCAGATACGAGCTCATCCAGCTCCTCCCCGAGGGCAAAGGTCAGATACAGCAAACGCGCACTGACCTCAGTTTTATTGGTTCTCTTTAAATTGTGATTGTAAATGCTCAGTCAAGGTTTGTCAGGGCTGTCAACACCTCACGGGGTCCTGGGATCCACCTGTGTCTACAGCAGCGGCCCCCGACCTTTTTATCATCGCGGACCGGTCAATGCTCGACAATTTTAGCGCGGACCGCGGGGGGGGGGGTACATATAAATTGCTTATATTGCAAATCTAAATCTGGACCTTTTCCCCTTTGAAAAAGAAACTTTCACGTCTGTTTTTTACTAATTTTGATCGCTTTTGGCGCTCAAGTGACCGAGATGTAACCGAGAGAATCCGGTTGGTTTTCAAAATAAAAGACTGTTCAGCCTCAGATAATAAACACAACAACATATTTCTTGGCGGCCCCGTACCAATTGATCCACGAACCAGTATCGGTCCATGCCCCGGGGGGTTGGGGACCACTGGTCTACAGGTTCTCCCCAGGTTGCTGGTATTTTATCTGGCTCCTCCAGTTCCCTCTCATACTCTGAAAAGTAAATACGCTGGAGCCTGACTGGAGAAAGTATAAATGTAGGGGTAAATGTAGGCCTTGACCACAGACTGGACACAGATGTTAATCTGAAGGTGGGTTAGGGGACACCAACCTAAAGGTTCTGAGGTTTTGTCCCACCCTGGCCTCAGGTCACATCCGGTTTTGAAGGCCTACGTTGTGTTCTGATGTACTTCTGTTCTTCTCTTTACTCAGAGTTGATCATCCCGGCCACAGGAAACGTCTTCTACGCCATGACAACATCGAGCGTTGACTTCCTGTTGAGAAAGAAGGAGGGGGACACTCCCCTGGGCTCGCAGCCCATCAGCACAGAGACGAGCGCCACCTTTCCTCGAATCAAGGCCAAGGGGAGGAGACTAGTGAGGACTCTCTTTTGACAGCGGGTCAAGCAGCTTCAGCTCCCAGACGCGGCACAAAACGCAGAAGCTACCGAAAACGCGTAGGCACACGCAAGCAAACCAAGTTCTAACGAAGTCACGGTCACTTTAACAGGACGTCGTCGTGTCGGGATGCGTTTCTAATCTCAGCTCAGAGGACTTGAAGCTCTCAGCTGGACGTAATTCTAGCACTTGGTGATCTTCTCTTATTTGCCTTTATGACAAAGAGTCAACTACTGTTCCGTGCCTCACTCCAAAGTATTTATCCGTGCGTTAAAAAAGACATGTCCTGTTTTAAGACAGTGGCTTTAGTTTTATATTAACCCCATTGCTTGTGCAGTGGAAGCTGCTCCACAGCTGCTTTCCATCCCACACGTCCCAAAATTCAAGGAGCATTTTCCAAAAAGAAAGCGTGTGGACAAGAGTCCACAAAAACACTTGATGCATACTCAACCTCGAGCTTTTACCATTAGGGAATTTAAGGTAACAGTGAATATATGCAATATATGCAACTGTCTAAAGCATATAACAGAACTATTTTTTGACGTTTCCATTACCTGATGTTTAATATAATTACCAAGCTACGTTTGTGTGTGTCAGGGTGTGAGCAAGTAACCGGTGAATTCATGTAAACTGAAACGTCTGTTCTGTTTATAACATTTCTACGTTTTTAATGAGCAAAAATATAGAAGTTCTTAAAAACAAGCATCTTTTGTTGATTTGAGCATACATCAAAGCGAAAAGTTATTGTTTGATTAGGACCAGCATTCTGATTTAGTTAGGTATTTAAATATCAAGTACCATTTTTAATTACCATTTCGCACAATTAGAGTTAATATATTCTTGTAAATCAAGGCAAATTTTTTCCCCCGTCAACAACTCTGATAATCCAGGACCGCAGTCCGGTAGGCCTTCCACACCACCGGGTCTCGCAGACACACCGTGCCCCCCCCCCGCTGCTCCTCGGCCTTGTTTCGGTTGATGTCTCCTACACACACCCAGCCCCCTCCAGCCCCGGGACCAGCCGCCGCGCTGCTCACCGCCCACTTGGAGTGGTCCTGCGTGTTCTTGAAGTCAAACGTCTTCCCTGGGTTTATCTGAGTGACGTCCAGGACCTTCCATCCCAGGGAGCAGTCAGACGGGAGGATCCCGGTGGAACGAACCCAGAACTGGACCAGAAGGTCTGACTGGAGGGTGGGGGCCACCCAGGCATGGTACAGGTCTAACGAGGGAGGACGACACGATGAGGACATTATATGGGAAAAACACTAGAGCACAGTCGTACCATCATCAAATGAAGCTCCTTTGGCAAAGCTGATGAAGTTGGTTCCACCAGCTGAGGTCAAGGTCACGCTGCGATTGGATGCGGGCCGGATTCGCGGGGAGATGGCAGCGGGCGGGCCTTTGGTTTTGCAGACGGCAGCCAGCGCAGGCAGCAGGGACGCCAGCGAGGGGGGGACGTGGCAGTCGTACACGTTGGGCTGGTTGATCTGGAGCTGCTCTCCTGTGTGCAACACATCAGACGATAGAGGCGGGGCTTTGGCCTTGCTGCTGCCCACACGTGAATCAAGTGCACGGAAGCGCGCCCTGAGAAGATCAACGCAAAAGGCGGAGCTGAACTGTTGTAAATGTACACACAGGTGTCGGAGTTCGGTCCTCAAGGGCCGGGATCCAGCCGGGTTTTCCACTCTACCAGGTGGATGTCTGCTTAGTAGTAGATCCACCTGGTTGATCGGAAAACCCGGATGGATCCCGGCCCTTGAGGACCGAACTCCAACACCCCCGATTAGACGTATCAAATCGACCCACCCAGTAAACGCGGCTACGTGATTTAATGATGGAATTAAGTGACGGCGGACAGATGCTTTAGTTGTAAACCTCTCGGGCCAGCTGAGGTCTCACCGATGGTCTGGAAGCGCTCCAGAGGGTACGAGACACAGATGAAGTTCTGTCCGTTGACCAGGCCGCTCCTGGGGTACTCATACTGGCCCGCGTCTCGTGGTGGTGGGAACTGCGGGGTGCTGTGGACCAGCCAGAAGCCCTGATGCTTGTCCAGCAGGACGACTCCTGGGGCGACGAAGCCACGAGGTCAAGCACAGCGAACGGGAGGATGCGAGGCCCTCTCTCACCTTTCGTGTGGCCCTTTCTGCTTCCACTGAAGTTCAACCCCCCGGGAGTGAGGCCCAGAGTCGGCTTCTGGTCATTGTAAAGGACGTACGCCACCTCTGCGTCCTACAAAGGGGGGCTTTATTCTTTCAGCAGTAGCACCGTAGGCTGAAATCAACTGGAGCACAACCTGAAGGTCTGTTAAGAGCAAGTTAAAGCTCTCACATCTGTAACGTCACTTTCAGTTCTCTGTTTTTAGAATGCTACTCTCATGTGGAATTGAGAGACCCGGGGGGGGGCAGCAGGGGACAGACAGACCTGTCCTTGTGAGTACAGCTGTCCCACCGTCCTGCCCAGAGCTCCGGCGGTGTCGTTGACGGTCGTCTCCCCGTTGGCCCAGCCCTCGCTCCCCTTCTCCAGCAGCAGGTACGCGTCCCCCCGGTGGGAGGGCGCCCTGCCCTCCTCCTTGGGGAGCTTGTAGGCGTAGAACCTGAGAGGGACAGCGTGAGACGGGGAGGCTGCCGCGTGCACACCGCCGCCGGCGGGCGAATCACCAGTCGACGGCGGCCCCTCGGTCGTTGTAGCAGCTGATGGGGGAGCCGGAGAGCGCCGGCGGCAGACAGAGGAGCAGCAGCAGCAGCATCTGAGGAGAGAAGGCCGTCAGTCAGCAGAGGCACGACCAGCAGACCTCCGTCCCGTCTCCTGGTGGGATTTCATTCTCAGAAGCGAGGCTGGAGTTCCTCCATCAGTCAGCACCGCTTCAATCATTTCTGCCTTTAAAGCGCATTACACAAGCCTGCTCCACAGGGTTGGGGTCCTTCAGATAAACGTCCTCACATGTGATATGACTGAACTATTGCTAGTTTAACTAACATCACTCTTTTAGGTTTTAAACCCCGGATAAGTAAATAGCAAGCATCTTAAATACTACTGTCAGGTCGAACTAGAAAAATCTGTGTTCATAGTCACGAAGTGAACACTAAACACGGGCTTGCTTTACGTTCTGATCCATTTAAAATACACCGACATTGTAATAATTAAGCACACAATTAACGTGCACCCCCATTCCACTAATTTAGAGCATTCCTTATGCAGAAGTGGGAAAAGTTGGAAAGAGAAACCTTACGGTGAAATCCGGCCGAACTCACACAGATCCAGAAACCAGGTTATTCGGTCGTCAGTGAGGAAAAAAGCAGCATTAGAACAGGGAGATCCCCGCCTCCTCGGACAGTTTCACTAACTTTGGTGTTCGGTCATGTTTTCGCTTCTGGATGCGCAGACCCACGTGACCCGCCCACTCTCACGTCAAACGTGTTGATCTCGTCGTTTCTGTCCCGATTCTCCAGCAGCGACGAGTGTTGGCCTTTACAGAATCTACAGCTGGAGGGCTTTATTTGAGCTCGTAAAGACACTAATTAGCAATAAGCACGATTCTGAAGCACTTCCTGCTCAGTCATTAGGTGTGTCACGTCACGGGGTGGGCGTGGCTAATCGTAAACAAGTGGAAATCGAGAGATAATTAAAATGTAATAATCATGACGTCGGGGATGGAAAGAAAGAGGCGATGCTGGGACCTCTTTTTGTTTATTTTTGCCCCATTTTCACGGTTGCATCGATGATGAGGCTGCTACGCTATAATGCCACATTTGTGCTCCTCAAAACCGGCTTTTGTTTTAATTTCTGCCTTTCTTTTCTTTTCTTCCCAAATGTACGGACGCCGTGTGGGCCACGCCGCTGCTGAGCTGCATTTCATTGTGCATGTTTGAGGAAGTGATGCTGCTGCAACTATTTTCAGAAGCCTAAAAGTGGTAAATGCTGAAGGTCACATCCTCAAAGGCCCTCGATCATCTGCTGAAGACGGGGGCTTATAAATAACATCATAAAGTGATAAACAGTAAACTTCCTGTTCCAGCTTCCAAAAGGGAAGCCATGATTTGAACATACTTGAACCTGAAATAAATCCACGTCATGCCTCAATATGCATTTGTTTTATACGTATAATAAAAATGTTTATTTCAAGCTTCATTACACATTAAATATATGAACTGTTGGAAAAGCGTACATTGTTCTATTAAACTGTGGTCTTATATTTGATGCAGTATCAGTGATACCAGAAAGAGTATCTGCTGCCCAGTCCATACTGGGGCTTGAGAAATGGAGTGGTGCAGCCCTTGTTCTTAGACTTCCACCTCATGTTTGCAGGATGCACGGTAGTTCAGTCCTCTGCTCGTCCATGCGTCCTCCCTGGACCCTCAGGAGCAGCGAGAAGAAGTCCTCGTCGTCCATGGGACCAGGAGCCCTGCTGCGCTGGTCCTCCAGCCTGCCCTGGGCCTGTGGGGAGGACAGGGAGCGTCTGGCTCCGTCACTCCTCCTTTAAAATGGGAAAATCCGCCTGTGCACTCACCTGCGTGGTGAGGATCATGTCGTACAGGTCCTCCTTGGGCGCGGGAGCGGGGGCTGGCGCGGGCTCCGCTGCAGGTTTCCTCACGAAGGAGAGCTGCTTGATGCTCCCGCGGAGACTTCTGGCTTTTGACTTCTGCAAGGGAGACTTGTGGAGCTGCGCTCTCTGGTCGTCGAGGCGGCGGGCCTGAGCCGTGGCGACCAGCTCGAAAAACTCTTCCCTCTGCAGCGACGTCACAGATGAGAAGATGACTGCGGAGACACAGTTGAGGAGGTGAGAGCGGTCGTGGGGTATGGTGGAAGGACTGGGAGGCAGTCCCACCTCTGTTGGCTGGTTTGGTGGTGTTGGGCTCGGAGTGGCACCTCCTCCTGGTGACCCCGCTCTCCAGCCTGAAGGAGCAGCGCTGGTCGTTGAGCCGCCTGCCCTCCTGCAGGGTGCAGAGCAGCTCGTAGAGCATCTCGGGGAAGTCTGGGGTCAACCGATGAGCCTGGAAACAAGCACAAACGACGGCCTGTGAGATCAGGGCCGGGCAAGAAGAGCACGACCGACCCGGGTCTCCTGAGAGAGCGAGTCTGGAAGCATCCAGGACCGAGCAGGAGGACGCTCCACAGACCTGCTTGGCGTCCTCCTGTGGGCTCTTCGTCCCCTCGGGTGAAGTCAAGCAGCCCGAGTCCACTGGCAGCTGGTGTCTGTCCGCCGTTCCGTCCTCGTCCTGGCTTCCGTGGCCTCTGTCCCGCGTCCCTCCTACCTGCTGGGCGCCACATCGGCTCTGCCCCTCGCCCGTGCTCTTGCCCTCCTCCGCTGTGTTTTCCTCCCACGCTCCCCCCCCCCCCTCCGACTGTCGCCCTTGGTCTTCTGGACACATGGTAGCTGTTCTGATGTCCTTGTTTGTGTCCTCTTCCTCCTTCACATTGGGCTTCCCATCGCTGCTGCGGTCAAATGCAGCCGAGCTGCTCTGCTCGCTCGCGTTCGTCACTACATCGCCCGCCTCGATGATGACGAGAGGCTCCAACAGCCCCTCTTCAGCCATTTCCCCTTCAGTCTCTGTGCTGTCCCTCCAAACCAAATCCTGACACCAAGACAAATAAAGAGACGCGTGAGGAGACCTTTCCATCGCAGGAAACGTCACAATATTTAAAGTTACTCCGAGTAACTGCAGTTTCTGTGTAAAACTACAGTTTTGTACCACCGTTTTTCAGGTGAAAACCCAGCAAAGGTCAGATAAACGACAACAGCAGCGTGTGAGAATCACTGATATCAATACATCGCCCTATTGACAACTAACGTTTTCTCATGTACAGTATTCTTATGTTAAATTCAGAATAAATCCAGCTCTTACGGTCTTACCTTCACGTTGTTAACCTCTTCTCTTTGTCATTGTTTGGAATAACCCCAATTAGACACCGTCATTTTCACTTTGTTAATTTCTGTACTAGAGGAAAACAATCCTACACGATTCACACGCCGACATGACGAGCTTTTGCACCGTTCTGCCTGCTTTGCTACCTTCTTTCTCTTGTCTCTTCCTGTTCCTCTTAACAGTCAACCCCTGCTTGTCTCACATCTGACAAGTGGTGGTATTTCGAAATATGACAGTCCAAAACAAAACTCTGCTTCAGTATATATGTATAAAAAAAAGAAGGTTCCAAAAATGCAAAGACAAGGCAAGACAATGTTGCTGGCTGCTCCTAAAAATGTTGCTCATTTGGTTTTGACCGACTTAACTCTGACATGTTGGAACAGGCACATTAGGGTGCCTCTGAAACTCTTGTGGTTTAGACACACATCCTGTTGACTTGCCACTAAAACAAGAAGTAACTTCAGAGAAAAACTATGAGAACGCAGCGAGTCGTAATTAGTAG
This sequence comes from Lagocephalus sceleratus, assembly GCA_911728415.1. Taxonomy (NCBI): domain Eukaryota; kingdom Metazoa; phylum Chordata; class Actinopteri; order Tetraodontiformes; family Tetraodontidae; genus Lagocephalus; species Lagocephalus sceleratus. The sequence continues at coordinate 2,073,724 of CAJVRN010000031.1, read as the reverse complement.
ACATATATAGAGATGGAGACAAATAGAGAAAGATAAATGTCATTATGAACATACGTGTGTGTGGGGGGGGTTGGGAAAGGTGTGGGTGTGTGTTGGTAGGGTGGGGGTGTGTGTATGTATGTGTGTGTACGTGTGTGTGTGTAGAGTGTGTGTATATCTGGGGGGCGGTGTGTGTATGTATATGTGTGTATGTATGTGTGTGTGTATGTGTATGTATGCGTGTGTATAGTTTGTGGGGCAGTGTATGTATGTATGTGTGTGTGTAGAGTGTGTGTATATTTGGGGGGCGGTGTGTGTATGTATATTTGTGTATGTATGCGTGTGTATCTTTGTGGGGCAGTGTATGTATGTATGTGTGTGGGGTGTGTGTATATTTGGGGGGCGGTGTGTGTATGTATATTTGTGTATGTATACGTGTGTATGTGTATGTATGTGTGTGGGGTGTGTGTATGTTTGGGGGGCGGTGTGTACATGTATATGTGTTTATGTATGTATGTGTGTGTGTAGGGTGTGTGTGTGTGTGTGTGTAGGGTGTGTGTGTGTGTGTTGGGGGGGTCAAGCACGAGCATGTCTTCAGCGGCGCGGCTCCGTCCCCGCAGCAGCGCGCAGGCGCCGCCAGGGGGCGCCGCCGCGCCGCCCTCCAGGCCCGTCCTCCGCGGCTCCGAGCGCCGCAGCGCCGCCGCCGCCGCCGCTGTGCGTCCATCGACCATGTTGCAGCAGCAGCCTCTGACGGGCAACGGGCCGAGCAGCGGCCGGGGACTCGGCATGAGCGGCCACGCCGGCATGCACGTCCTCAACTCGGTCCAGCAGGGCTCCCAGCACCGAGCCGACGGCGGCGACGCGGGCCTGGAGGGCGCCGAGAACGGCCACGAAGCGCGCAGGGACATCGGCGACATCCTGCAGCAGATCATGACCATCACCGACCAAAGTTTGGACGAGGCGCAGGCGAAGTTAGTGCCGTCCTTCTCCATTTTCCTGGGCTTTTGTCGCGAACGCTGCAGCTGCTTTTGTGTCGGCGGAGGCGGCAAAGTTCCTTTAACTCGCAGCCAAACATCTGTCCAGCTGCCGTCCGAGGGGAGACGACGAACTGTTGCCGTGTTCGCCCCGCGTCCCGCCGTCTGCTGGTGTTTGAGGCTCTTTGGGGACTTTTACAAGCGACTGTTTTCGAAGCGGCGCTGCCACAAAATGGACCATTAGCCGTTAGCATGCTACGCCAGAGCTAACTAAGAGCGCGGTAGGCAGGACGAAAGCGACGCTCTCGACGTCTTAAGCTCCACGTTTCCATCACAGCCGAGGTCCGGGGGACGTGGGGGGCATGCGGCCTTGTGAAGCCGGCGCATCGATCGAGCCTGGCGGCCCCAGGAGGCGAGAGAAGCGGGCAGTAAACAAGCCGTGTGATGCTAAGGCTGGCTAGGCTAGGGCTAGCTCGGCTCTGGTCGGGCACATCTGTCGGCGCTCGCGCCCACATCTGTCCGCGCTCGTGTCCACGTCTGTCCGCGCACACATCACCGTGTTTGTGTCTCCCGACAGGAAACATGCGCTCAACTGTCACCGGATGAAACCTGCCTTGTTCAGCGTCTTATGCGAGATCAAAGAGAAAACGGGTGAGCCTGTTGATGCTCGTCAGCCTTTGTTCTTCCTGCAGCGTCCCTTTGATCCGATCGTTCCGCTCTACTGAGGGATATTCACCGATTATAATGAGTTTACATCAAAGAACATTAGGCTGGTCTCAGTCCTGGTGTAGGTTTCAGGAGCCCTGAACACAACACGCTGAATCTCTTAACGTAAACTAACAAACAAACAAACATCTCTCTCCCAACTTTGACATAAAATATAATGAACATGACTGAACAGTTGTTTTTATGTTGTTTTTTATTATTGCTGCAGAATCTGCTCCCAAAATTCAAGAAAATTAATTTCATCCATCAACTTTATTTTGTTTCTGTGAATGCGATGTGACTGACATTTATATAACACGCACAATATTACAAAAGTTAATTACATCTGTTGATCCAGGGGTCATTTTCTTATCTGCTGTGTAATATTTTGCAACTACATTACAAACATTAACTTTTTTTTTTATTACTTAGAGGGGGAATTATCTACAGTGTACATAAACATCCAGCTTTAACAGCGTATTTGCGTCTATTATTAACAATACTATGTTATCTTTGTAACGTGGTTGTAAATATAAATCGTGACCAGTTTAGAACTGCAGGCTGATATTGTGCAAATAACTGAGACCCTCCTGTTGGCAGGCCTGTCCATGAGAAACGCCCAGGAGGACGAGCCCCCGGACCCTCAGCTGGTGCGACTGGACAACATGCTGCTGGCGGAGGGGGTGGCGGGGCCCGAGAAGGGCGGCGGCGCTGCTGCTGCAGTGTCTGCGGCCACCAGCTCAGGAGGGATGTCACCTGACAGCTCGCTCGAGCACTCTGACTACAAAAGCAAGTTGAGCCAGATTCGCAATATATACCACACTGAGCTGGAGAAGTATGAGCAGGTACTGCTGCAATAAGAGACGACGCTCACAAGCCCGTGCAAACCGAAACTCAGTTAAAACTTGCCACAAGCGTATCGGGTCTAATGAGTGCTGAGACACAAGAGTCTGTTTTTGTTCTCACGCTATGATGAGTCCAGTCCTAAAGCGTCTCCTTTAAATGCACTCTTGATGATAAAATAATTTGTTGATTGATGCTCAAAGTAAAAGGAAACTTTTATGATCAAGTCTATCCGACACCGCTGCTGTCCCGACCCCAGAGCTTGTTTTTAATCATCTAGATGGAATCTTGCATTACATCTTATGTCAACTAATTTGCTTTTTAATTGCAAACATCTTCCACCCTCACGGTAGAACATCATCAGCCCAACTGGACGTGTCCCCGTCTGAATCTAGGCGTTCTACTGTCAAATGCAGCGTGATGGTGACAGGTCCGCCGAGAGCCTAACGACGCTCTGATGTGCTGCCTCTGCTGCGCAGGCGTGCACCGAGTTCACCACCCACGTGATGAACCTGCTGAGGGAGCAGTCGCGCACCCGGCCCGTCACCCCGCGGGAGATCGAGCGCATGGTGGCCATCATCCATCGCAAGTTCAGCTCCATCCAGACCCAGCTGAAGCAGAGCACCTGCGAGGCCGTCATGATCCTCAGGTCCCGCTTCCTGGATGCCAGGTCAGGCCGTGGGCTTGGGCTCGCCTTCCCAGACACGTTGTTAGTGGTTCGAGACCGTTGGGTCGGCACTTTGCTTCAACGACCTTTTCACCCTGTTTTCGCCTGTTTTCTGACCTTAGGCGCAAAAGGCGTAATTTCAGCAAGCAGGCCACGGAGGTCCTGAATGAATATTTCTACTCCCACCTGTCCAACCCCTACCCCAGCGAAGAAGCCAAAGAGGAACTTGCTAAACAGTGTGCGATCACTGTCTCTCAGGTAACCCACCAGATGACACACATCGAGCCCCCCCCCCCGACCTTGAGGTGCTCACATCCGTGAATGTTCTGGGACCTTTACTCTGGCCTCCACCTGCTCACAGAAAATGCACGGATAGTTTGATCAAAGTAAAATGGAAGGAATATGTGACTTCTTTCAGGTCTCCAATTGGTTTGGAAACAAGAGAATTCGTTACAAGAAGAACATCAGCAAGTTCCAGGAGGAGGCGAACCTCTACGCTATGAAGACGGCATTGGGGGCCAAACAGGGTGAAGACTCCCCCCACACTCCAAACTCTACAGGTACGGACACATCGGCGACAGTCGGACATTCGCTCCAGGACCGGACGCTCACGGATGGGTTCTGTCCCTGTTCTGCTGCTCAGGCTCCGGCTCCTTCTCCCTGACTGGACCCTCGGACCTGTTCCTCGGGGTCCCACCTGTGAACGGAGGTCAGCCAGCCTATCAGATGGGCATGCAAGTAGGTCCTACTGTCACTCACACGGCGCCAGGGTGGTGGGGATGGTCCTGGTGGGGTTCCTGGTGGGTGGTGGGGGTCCTGGTGGGGTTCCTGGTGGGTGGTGGGGGTCCTGGTGGGGGTCCTAGTGGGTGGTGGGGGTCCTGGTGGGGTTCCTGGTGGGTGGTGGGGGTCCTGGTGGGGGTCCTAGTGAGGGGCCTGGTGGAGGTCCTGGTGGGTGGTGGGGGTCCTGGTGGGAGGTGGGGGTCCTGGTGGAGGTCTTAGTGGGGGTCCTGGTGGAGGTCTTAGTGGGGGTCCTGGTGGGGGGCCTGGTGGAGGTCCTGGTGGGGAGGTGGGGGTCCTAGTGAGGGGCCTGGTGGGGGTCCTGGTGGAGGTCTTAGTGGGGGTCCTGGGAGGTCCTAGTGGGGGTCCTCCCTCCCCCCTCCTAGTGGGGGTCCTGGTGGGGGTCCTGGTTCAGGTATGGTGGAGGTCCTGGTAGGGGTCATGGTTCAGGTCCTGGTTGAGGTCTTAGTGGGGGTCCTGGTGGAGGTCTAAGTGGGGGGCCTGGGAGGTCCTAGTGGGGGTCCTCCCTCCCCCCTCATAGTGGGGATCCTGGTGGGGGTCCTGGTTCAGGTATGGTGGAGGTCATGGTGGGGGTCCTGGTGGGGGTCCTGGTTGAGGTCTTACTGGGGGTCCACAGGACGACGACGGCCTCAAGCCTGGAGAAAGACCCTGACCACACAGGCTGCTTCTAGGCTTCGTCTCACAATCCCGTCTATTCCTCAGGCGAATGGGAACTGGCACGGGGGGACGTCTCCCCCAGCGGGCGGCTCGCCCCACAGCGACCTGTCCGAGACCTCCGACTGATGAGCCGGCCCTGCCAGGCGCAGAACGACAGCGACAGAAAGTCTGACGACAAAAAGACGGCGACATGAGTTCACTCTTCCACTTCAGTCGTTTTTTTATGTACTTTAACTGTTTTAAATGTACACTGTTTTATTATTTTTGTTCTTCTCACTCAACGTTGGTCATTTTTATGTTTGTCTGAATAGCTGGGTGCAGGTGTGTGTGTGTGTGTGCTTGTACAGGCTGGATTGTGAGGACCAGCGTTTGCGTTTGACTAGCAGCGTGAGGACATCGTGGCTGGTCCTGAAGTTCAAAGGGCTGTTTGAGGGACGAGTCGGTTTCAGGTGAAACCTGGGGGTTTGGTCAGAGATTGTGACTGGGAATGTATTATGTCCATGAAAGTCCTCACAAAGGTAGAAGTACAAGGGTGTTTGGGTGTGTGTGTGTGTTTCATTATGGGGTCTGTAGGATTTTTTTCACTACTTTTGAGCTCTTACTGACTCGAGTGTGTGGGTGTGGGTTGTTTGGGACTGCATTAAAATATTTTTAGCACACTTCGCCATTATTATTGGTATTAATATTGTTATTTGATTATGAGTGCTTTGACAATTTTCATTTTAACGCCTCAGAAAAAGAAAGAATTTAGTGAGTGAAAGGGCAATAGAGAAAAATCCAAAGATTTTGTGTGTTTGTTTCTCTGTTTTGGATTGTTTCTTTTCTATTGGGCTTCTGTGTCCCTGTTAGATGAATGGGGTGAGTCTACATGATCAGTTTGAATGAGTATATCAACAGTGCTGTCTTTTTTTGTACAGTGAAACACCTGTATTCTCTCTACCTCTTTTACAATAAAGACTGTCTTCAAAATTATTGACCTTAAAGGTTTTGAATGTTGGTGTTTGGAGCTACCAGAGCTTTACTTTCATCACCATAGACTTCATTCATTATGATTTATCACCCAGACCAGGTGGCAGGCTTTATTGTGTAAAACTTCATCTCTCTCCAAACACACCAGACACACAGTCATTTTTTGTAGGTCATTATAAAATATGAATTAATACACATTCAGGTTCTCATTCATTCAGGTCATTCCAGAGGTATTCAGTTTGGACCATACGTTTATATGACGATAATAATAACAATACAATTCCACAATTCTGTCGAAGAATATTGAAAATATTTATGCGGTACATCATATTAAAAAAATATAAAAATGAAAGCACGTGTTAAAGCGCCCCCTCGTGGCTAATTGCGTGTATAACAGGTATGAAATGAGATTATTTATCCACCTCGTGTTCATTCTTCAGAAAAGAATTAAAGTTATTTTACTGCCAACCACTTCCACATATGTCCCCTTAGCTTACTTTAATCATTAAACGTTGCGACATCAACAGGACTTTTCTAAATGCGTTCATTGATGTGTGTACCAACTACTGACAGCAGAGGGCGCCAGCCCCCCGTTTCTCTTTAACTAGACTTCACAAATAAAGATCGTTCTATTACTTATTGTTGGTCCAAACAGCAGATGGAGCTCCATTGTTTTTTCCTCCTCAGCATTACCGTTATTGCTTTACAACTTTATCTATGTAGTAAAAAACTGAAAAACAACAACAGTTTGAATTAAAACACTGGTCTTCATTTCTCTATATAATCAGACGTGTGCTGAAATATCTCAAACAAAGTTTGGCCCAAATTTAAAACTACTTCTTTTTTGTTTGTTTTAATAAGCCAAGTGTTAAATTAACTGGTGTAAAGGTGTTCATCATCTTTTTTAACATTTATACTTTGCATCTAGGGCTTGAACACAATAGAGCAGGGGTGTCCAGCCGGTTCCACAAAGGGCTGTGTGGCTGCAGGTTTCTGGTCCAACCCAGCAGCAGCAGATTTGGCTCCCTTAATCAACTCATCTGAGTCTTCAGACAGCTGATTGGACTGGTTGGAACAAAAACCTGCAGCCACACGGCCCATTTGTGGAACAGTTTGGACACCCCTGCAATAGAGACTTGTGTCAAAGTTGCCCTTTCTACTGGTTTTAAATTGTTTGGACTGGGATGTGTGGGCGGCTGCTACTGATGCTGGTGTGTGCTCGGCCCTCATTCTCCTGCACCTGAGTTGATACAAGAGACCACGACATCGCGTTGGATGGGCAGAGGCTGTGAGGATTCCAAGGAAATGTTTCTGTTTTAACTGTAACGAAGGCTCCTGTTCTCAGACTCAGCTCGGGCGAGGGTCTCAGGGTTCAGTCTGATCCGGTTCAGTCTGATCTGGTTCAGTCTGATATAGTTCAGTCTGATCCGGTTCAGTCTTATCTGGTTCAGTCCTAGGAGAGACAGAGGGTTCATGATCTTGGTGAAGGTGGTGGTGAAGGTGGCTACACAGACACTCCAAGCTGAGAACACAAATGCTTTTTTTTTAAATGAAAATGTATCAATGATAATTTATTTGACATTTGTTTAATGTTAGTTACCTTATTTTGGGGCCTGCAGGGGACGCCTCACACCTCCTGCGTCTGCATTGAAGATGAGATGCTGTTGAAGGTAGTGTTCATAAACGCTTCTCTCTGCTGTGGGGAACTCTTGTGCAACAAGCTGAAGCTGAGAAGTTAAGAAGAAACAATGTGGAGGGAAAGACGTTTACCTGGTGACCTCACACTTGGACAGTGTCCCCATAACAACAAGTCCAATGTTCTTCCATTTATCACAAATGTGCCTGTTTCTTCTCCTGTTTCAGTTCTTCGACCTATCTCCTTCGCTCAGTCACCTTTTCCCAAATGGACCAGGTCCTGTTCGGGGTTTCTTCCCATTAAGAGAGAGTTTTTCCTGCCGCTGTGGGTATGTTGTAAAGAAAAACATAGATTTCCTCACAATTACACAAGACAGCCCAAAATGTTTGACACAAACGAAACCGCATATTACAAAGGATACGTTCCTACCCCATGAGGCCATGATTTGACAATATCTGAGTAAACTATTCAACTATTTACCCCAAAAACATTGTTGCAATATTATCATTTGGGTGATTTGCTGGCTGCCCTTGTGTGCACAAGTTAAACAGGCATCCCTCGTTGACCACGTCAGCTTGTCTTAATCGCTTCACTGTTGTTTTGTGATTCTTCTGATGTAGAGGTTCTTACTTTAAGAATGGATATTTAGGAAATCATAATTTGTTTTTGCCTTTGCTACAAGCTGTTGAAATGGTCCATGTGGGACGATGCACTGGTGTTCACTGGTGTCCAGGACAAAATTAATCACGGGTGTCATGGCAGCGGCCGGCCCCGCCCCTGGGTCCTCCCTCACCTGGGTCCTCCCTCACCTGGGGCTCATCAGGACAATCACAGGCCCTATGTAGGTCCCGGCTCTACGCTACCTCTCTGCTAGATTGTCCTCTGTGTGTCATGACTCCAGCGTTTTCCTGTCGGCCTGTCCTCGACCCAGCCTGTCCCCGACCCAGCCTGTCCCCGACCCAGCCTGTCCTCGACCCAGCCTGTCCTCGACCCAGCCTGTCCTCGACCCAGCCTGTCCCCGACCCAGCCTGTCCCCGACCCAGCCTGTCCTCGACCCAGCCTGTCCCCGACCCAGCCTGTCCCCGACCCAGCCTGTACCCGACCCAGCCTGTCCTCGACCCAGCCTGTCCTCGACCCAGCCTGTCCCCGACCCAGCCTGTCCCCGACCCAGCCTGTCCTCGACCCAGCCTGTCCCCGACCCAGCCTGTCCCCGACCCAGCCTGTCCTCGACCCAGCCTGTCCCCGACCCAGCCTGTACCCGACCCAGCCTGTCCTCGACCCAGCCTGTCCCCGACCCAGCCTGTCCCCTATGATCCTATCCTGCCTGCTCCCCGGTAAACCCGACTGCCTTCTGTCCCTGACATCACCTGTGGACGGACTCGCCCAGACCCCACGTCCCAGCGGGTCCAGTTCTGTCTCCCTGTACAACCCTGACAATAAAGTGGTGTTAAGCCGAGTTCTGGTTTTGCGCTTGGGTTCTCGTCTGGTCCATGGCACTAACTCATAATTAATTAATTATGTACTAATTATGAGACACTAAATTGAAATTATGAGATATGGAGTCAACATTATAACGTAGTATCTTGTGATTAGGATGTTAAAATTATTTCAAAACATTAAGTAACAAATTCTGTGTAATGTCTTGAAACAGATTCAGATTAGTTTTTTAATGTCTTAAAAGATGATTACATGAATATTTAAATGATCTCAAGATGTTTTTCTTTGTGTTTTCTTTTTCATAGGCCAGCCTCCGTTCAACAATTGACATATCTCTTTATCAGTATTAATTTTTTGTACAACTTTGTTGGTCTTTGTATATAATTGTACAAAGTATTGCTTCTTGGAATGATGTTGTGAAACATCTCTGGCCTTCTTCTTCTCGTTGTCATCATCATGAGGATCCTCCGTCAATTTTACATAACTCTTCTCAGCGTCCTCCTCAACATTTGTAAACTCCTGGCTGCACTTTGACTGAACGCACAATTTTATCCTTCACTTTAATTTTTCGTCCAGAACCTGGTAAGTTTCTTTTTGGGCTTCCATCTAAAATAGTAAATTAGGCATAGTTTTTTAGTGTTCACTGGTCCATTATTATTAGTCAACAGTTGTAGTTAAGCTCAAGTAGCAGCATAAATGTTTGCTGCTGTTACTACTACACCAGTTAACTCAGTTTGAGTTTTTGTCTAAAAAAAGTAAAATAAACTCATTAGCCATAGTTTTAATAGTGTTCATTAGATAGTTAATTGTGGTTTAGTTTCAGTCGCAGTATCGTGATAAACTAATGTATTCCTTTGACTGATTATTGAATGTGACATCAACACTCAGAAGATGAATCCAATATTCTCAAATTCACAAACCTGGTCTGAATCATCTGCGCTGATCAACCGTTTGTCTGCAGGGATCTCCTCTTCCATTGCGGAAAAGTTCAGATTATCTATTGAGTATGTAAATCACAACAGGTAAGGTGGTTATGTATGAGTTGGAGACACTGCAGCCTCAGCAGCTGTGTTGTGTGTGACATCTTCTGGTGTTACCACACCAGTTATATCATACTCACATTTGAGAAAGCAACACTTTTAACTCCTTTGTGGAGGCCTGGAAGGTGTTCTGGGGTGCTGCTTTTTTATCTTTTGTCACTTGAACAGACCTCCATGGGTACCTCCTGGTCCAAGTCTGAAAAAGTTCAGATAATCCATTTAGCACAGGGGTGGGTAAACTTTTTGACTCGCGGGCCACAATAGGTTCTAAAATGTGACAGAGGGGACGGGCCAGGAATATTTGATGTTTGGGCCGGATATATTAAAGCATCACATGTAGTGTGTCCAAACCTCATAGCACAGTAAGAACATGCAAATAAATGTACATCCAGATTTATTAACAGATTTGTACTGAGAACTGTCTTTCTGTAGTGGACGCTATATTGTGTTGTTTATAGGTCGCCATGACAACGAGAACGACGATTACGATAGTCTTTATTTGTTTAATGTTACGGTTGTTTGGAGTGAAGGAAAACGATATTTTGAGTTGTTAATTTTATGTGTAAAATGTATATGCAAAATGTAAAAAGAAAATAATAAGTTATGTGATTGTGTGACCTGAAAGTACATGTGACCGGTAGCGTCATCTATTGGGGAAACGTGGGCATTGCAGGAAAGGGGAACATGAATGAGGTTTTTATGATAATTTGGATGAGTTCGGCGGGCCGGATTGGAAAGCCTAACAGGCCGTATGTGGCCCGCGGGCCGTAGTTTGCCCACCCCTGATTTAGCATATCTGTCACAAATATGTAAGACATTGATACATGAGTTGAAGATGCTGCAGCCTCAGCAGAATCTTCTTTTCTGTGTTTGTGATGTGTGTGACGTCCTCTGATATCACATTACACCTGTTAATCATACTCACTGTTCACAACAGAGGGAGCAGGAGGTGGCTGGAACCATTTTGTAGTTGGTATGGAGTTGCTAGAACAGACCTCCATGGGTACCTCCTGGTCCAACTCTGTAAAAGTTCAGATAATCCATTTAGCATATCTGTCACAAATATGTAAGAAACAGGGCCTCATGCCTGACTCACCATTGTCATCTGTATCACAGAGATTTCGGTGTTCCCTCCATCTCTCTGTCTTATCTTTCTTATATTTCCTCAGACTGGGCCTACTTTTCTGAAAGTTGCGTCTCAGCAGGGGAAGGAGTTCAGGGTTGCCTCTTTGAAAACTTGAGTGAAAATATTCCCGGATGTGGGTGTTGCGCCTTTTTGAAAACCGAGTTTCCTGAAATCCGTAAAGATTCAGCTGGCGTAATAAAGCCTCATAGCTGAATCCTTGGAACCCCTTAAAGTTCACAATTCTCTGTGTTATTTGTCTCTGGTTGATAAAGATCCCGTCACCTCGCTGGTTCCAGGTGACAGCGGTAGTTTTAAAGTCACTGGCCAGTTGTCACAATTTCAGGGGAAACATGTCTGTAAGCTCTGAAAACTCAATCGTTGTTATTGCCTGTCAGAAAATACACAAATATGTACACATATGCAGGTATATATATACCACGTCCCAGCGGGTCCAGTTCTGTCTCCCTGTACAACCCTGACAATAAAGTGGTGTTAGGCCGAACTCTAGTGTCACACTTGAGGTCTCGTCTTGTCCCTGACACACAGGTAGAAACCAGAACTGGAGGAGAAGACAAACTAGAAACAGGAGACAGTTCCACATGAACAGCAGTAAGAATAACAGCGTTGAGCAGGTGTGCAGGGACAACTGGAGCAACTGGTGGAGCACCAGTGTCTGCTCATGTTGATCCATCCTGTTCAGAATGCCCCATTTTATGTTCCTCATCTGTGCGGTGCTTTACCATCCTTCTGAGGACTTGTTTGCAGTCATATAACAGTACACATTTAAATGACCAATTACAACTTAAATCTATGATGTTTTCCCACAGATGAAGAATTCCACATTAAATATTCTGAGGGGAACTGAAATGAACAATTAAACGTCTTTTGCAGTCCGATGGCACAAACTCATTACAGCTCAGACTGGAGACATTTAGCTTTTTTCCATCAGCTCAATAATTAGACACACCAAACCTGATCATCTCAGGCATTTAAAATGTAACACACACACACACAGGCACGCACGCACGCATGCACGCACACACACACACACACACACACACACACACACAAGCAATATCTCACTTAGGACCCCATTTAATTCAGGGACGGCCCTGATTCTATTCTAAAGTTAAAAAGCAGTGACTTCAGCTATAGACTGAATATGATTACACCCCCTAATATTTGTGTCAATTTAAGGTATGGGCTGTCATTTATCATTTAATTAAGCCCCTTTTTTCTCCTTGTGTCCATCTCTCAATAGATTCATTAAGTAATAAGACACAATCACTAAGCTACTGCTGTGTCCCAGGCTCTTACAAGAAGAAGAAGAAGAAGAAGAAGAAGAACAACAACAACAACAAAACAACAATGACAACACATGCAACTTCTGGTCAGTATTAGAAAATGTAGAAATCAAAGCCAGTCCTCCTTTCTTACAGAAAACTGAGATGTGTGTAAATCATATATCAATTATCTTCATGCTCTCAACCAAAATGACACAGTACAGCAAGTCTGACCCACGTTATGGCAACAGAGACATTAGCATGTAACCATAAATGCTGTCTTCTGTTCTTAACCTCTAAATGTTAAGAATTACAGTACAGCTGACTCAAATGATGAGGACAGTGTAAATGGAGAAGTGCTCCCAGTCAGGTGTACACTCTTCTCTTCCTCTAAAGGTAAAAAGGAGTAAAAGAAGATTCAGCTGTTGCAGATGCAAAACAAAACAATAAAAGTCACATTAGTGTGTTTGTCCTAATTTGAGTGTGTTCCTGATGTTTGCCTCTTCTCTCCTGCGGGTGTCTCCCCAATGAGCCGCTCCTCTGATAACACCCGGCAGGGCCGGAGCACCGACGTCTGGCTGTGCACTGGTTTTCCTTCGCAGATGCTTTCTTAGTTTGCAGCGTTTTGTGCTTCACATCGTTTCTCTATTTGCGGCGCGTTTAATGAAGATGCAGTTGTTTTCGTGTATCCCGCCACATTCTTTCTCTCCTTCTTTCTGTACCTCAGTTGTGCTTGAGTTTGGGGCTTTGCATCGTTTCTGTACTTGCAGCTGTTTTCTCTAAATGAGACGTATTAGACTGCACAGTTCTTCATCACCATTATCATCATTAACTGAGTAAATCATCAAATATTTACTAAAACCGTTCAAACATACAGCCAGCCTCAGGTATCTTGGTTACATTAATCAGAACTGTTGTCTCACAGAGTTTTAATGAATTGATCTTTCATTTTTCAGCTGATTGATTCTGAACATCCATCTGGATGTAATGGTTCCAGTGGCTGCTCTGTCCAGTGGGTCCAGTCTGGGGGACAGACAGAGACCAGGAGATTCTGCAGGGCCTCTAAGAGTGACCTGATACTCATGACAGCAACTGGTCATTACATCACAACTGAGAAGAGAAAAAAAAATACATTTATGTGAATTTACTGGTGAATGTGGAGGATTCACCAACCAACCTGGAGGAAAAATGTCCACACACACACGCACACACACACACACACACACTTGCACACACACACACACACACACACACACTTGCACACACTGATATAGAAGATATGAGTAAAACCACCTGTATAACTCTTAGCATGAAGGACATTTGTATAAGGGGGGTTGGTTCCATCCTCAAAGGTACCTCAGAGTAGATTTGTATATGAAATTTGTTAGGACAGTTTATTTTCTTTCTTTAGCCTTTATTTTGCCATTGAGAGCAAGCTCTGTTTCAGGGACACACTGCAATAGAACACACTTGACAATACAGATCACAACACATCAAGGCAATACAGGATACAAAATATAAAGTACACAATATAATAGTCCATCAGATTAAGTAGAATAAGAACAAGGCTGACTCTGCAATATTAAATAGAACTTTGAAAGCCTCCATTGAAATGCGTTTGTTACCTTTCAGCTTCCAAGGTTGGTGTTCACATGAGGAATATTCAGACTGACATGAGATGGTGAGTGCGTGTGAAATGTGGTTAAGTGGTGATTTAAAAGTGGTGGAATATGATGGAAGCTGCTCCAGCAGGAACTAACAGAAAAATCAAAATGGTGCTGCTCTCTGCAGGAGGCCAGAGAGGCTCAGCCTGCTTGACTGTAAAAAGGGCAGAGTCGAGAGTAAAATGAGTCTGTGGTGCTTGACCAGCGACATGCCGACCAGCAGAGAGGGGTGACGCTGTGTTTGGGTGGGCACGTTGGCCTTGGCATGGCCATCAGGAGGGGGGTGGGGCTGAGGTTGTGACTCTGAGTGACCTGCTGTGATGACCAGGTCAGCGGGGGAGCGCTGGTGGATCACAGGCCAGGAACCAGACCTGATGTGGGGGCAAGGGCAGCGGCCTCATGGTCATAATAATGAACTAAAGTGACGTTTGTACCAACCACTGTCTCATTACCTCATTGTCTCTCTGGAGAACGCTCAGTAGTTTCCACGGTTTTGTTAGCCAGCCGCCTGGCTGTCATCGCTGTGTGACTCTGGGAGGATTGGCACACACAGTCCATTGTTCTAGGATCCAAACCTGCAACCTGGGAATTCAACACCCCCAAGACGAAGTAAGAGTGGGTCACAGGCTTGTTAACCCCGGGAGCCTCAGAGCTGAGCTCTTTGCTCAGATGAGATCCTCAGGCTGCGTCAGGAGTGCTGCGCTAGTGCCTCTGTGTTGGTCTCTTTCTCTTATTCCTCTTGTTGACTGTCCCGGTCAGCCGTGTGTCAGGAAAAAATAATATTTTTTTGAATAATTTTTCCTTCGACAACCGAAGGAAAGAAGAGACAGCTTTTAACTGGAGTAATCCATCTTGGCCTAATGGTGTCAGAGTGATTCACGAGTTTCAATTTAGCTGTGGCTTGATTCTGGGCTAAATCAGAGCCAGCACCCCTCCACTCTGCTTGCAGCTGCTTGTCAAACCCTCAGTGACAAAAGCTTTCAAATGAGCGCATCACCCACATTCATCTTGTTCATCATTTATTACTTCAGACACACCGCTGCTCGTCTCACGTTAAGACCTTCTGACATAATGTGTGAGGGAAGTAGGGTCGCTCCAACACTGATTACGTTGGACAAAAGATCAGTAGAATGGAGAGAGACAAGGTTTGGAATATGTTTAATTAAGTCTGTGTGACAACAGAATTCCCTGAGCAGGTCAGGATTGAAGAAATACAAACGTAGTCTAAACTGTGCACAGGCTCACACTTAAATATATTCTGGGAGCACTTGTATGAAAATATATTATTTACATTTCTGTTATATTAAATATATCAAAAATATATAGTACATACATTATTCTCTATTTCATATACAGTATATCACTCCATCATCCTTCCATCATCATTGAGAAAGTGAGAAAGAGAGAAAGATAACTTTTGGTAACTCATACTTTCGTGATATAGTGGCTTTATGTAGGCCGTGGTGTGGTGGCTTCTTCACAGCAAGAAGGCCCCGAGTTCTAATCCCGGTTGGGATTGAGGCCGGGGACTTTCTGTGTGGAGTTTGCATGTTCTCCCTGTGCCTGCGTGGGTTCTCTCCGGGTGCTCTGGCTTCCTCCCACAGTCCAAAGATATGCATTATTGGGGTTAGGCTAATTGGAAACTCTAAATTGCCCGTAGGTGTGAGTGTGAGAGTGAATGGTTGTTTGTTTCTGTGTTGGCCCTGTGATTGGCTGGCGACCAATCCTGTCCCCCTGCGACCCCCAGTGGAGGAACAAGCGGTAGAAGATGGATGGATGGATAGGTGACACAGCATAGAGGAGAATGTTAATTTGCTTTAACGTATTTTAATAAATAAGGACGTAAAATGAATTTGTCTCCATCTGCTGGCAACAGTCCCTCATTACAGATGAACGTCCCTCGACCGTCATAAATTGGCTTTAACTACATTAAAAGCCATATTTTTCTCAGGTTAAATTTGCACATTTCACATTGTGGCCAAATTAGGGTCAAAATATATGTCCGTTTGAAAACAAAAGAAAATGAATCACTGAAACTATTTGAAACACCAAAATTGGGTGTTGAATTTCTTTTTAATGAGATTTATTTAAATATATTTTTTTTCATATTTGAAGTCTATTTTTTCAATTTCAGATATTTCCTCCATGACTGATGTGCTGCATCACACACATCCTTTATATCATATAAGTTATACTTTGTATTTCAGGAGCAACTAAAAGTGTTTCTTCACAGACTTTAATTCATCTTTATTTATACAGCATCTGTTATAATCCACAGTGTCTCTAGAAGTTTACAAACCCAGGGCCAGACCCCCAACCAGCAGCAAACAGTGGCAAGAAAAAGCTTTTTTTGTCAGGAAGAAACCTTGAGCAGGACTAGGCTTAATTGAGGGGACCCTCCTGCTGATGGCTGGCTGAGGAAAGAAGGAAGAGAAGGAGTGATTGAATAGAGAGAGGAGATAACAGACACATACTTCGTTCATGCACATTATACTGAGTGTCAGCAGGTCAGTGCACAAACTCCCCCACTACCAGTACTACCCTGGGCCATGCAAAGAGCCCCCCTTGATGTAGTTTTATGTAGTTTGTCATCAACCAGGAGACACATCTTTTAAGGGTGCTGATAATAATTTACTAAAATGGTTTAATTTAATCATGCTGCAGCTGTTATTGCTCCACATTATGTACCTGTATGTGGTGAGTAACAATAAAGATCCACCTCCCTTGATTTCTTTCCTTTAAGGCAGAGGTTCCGCATGGTGGTGTGGTAGTTAGCGCTGTCGTCTCACAGCGAGAAGGTCTCAGGTTCTAATCCCACCTGGGTCTTTCCCTATGGAGTCTCCATGTTCTCCCTGTACCTGTGTGGGTTCTCTCCAGGGACTTCAGCTTCCTCCCACAGTCCAAAGACATGAACAACTGGGGAGTAATTTAATTGGACAGTCTAAATTGTCTGTAGGTGTGAGCTTGAGTGGCTGTCTGTCTATAGGTGTCAGCCCTGTGACTGACTGCTCCAGTCCAGGGTGTACCCTGCCTTCGCCCAATCTCCTGGGATAGGCTCCAGTCCCCTCGAGACCCGAGGACCAAGTGGAAGAAGACAATGGATAGATGGAATAGGTTTCGCAGGCTTAACATCACTGTGTTCAAAGGACAAATCCAATACCATCCATGAACTAAAAACAAGTTACAGACCTTTTTTAATACTGCCACACTGAAATGAGTTTAATTTTTAACCTTATGCATTCCAATATGAGCTTATTGTATTTATGCTATTTATTATTTTTAACATTTCAGCCATCCCCTCCTTTCCATCAGGCTACAATAATAAATTCTTACTTCAAATCAGGGTGACTTCTTGGGTTGCCTTTGAGAGACCAGTTCAGAAATGTGTGGCTTCACCTTGGCAAGTGCCACTCATGTCATTTTCACAGCAAAGTCCTTTTCTTCCTTCTCTTCATTTTTATGTCCAACATCCTTGAAAAGGACTGTTCGTAAAAATATGTTGTCATGTGTGTGTCTTGACCTCAGCCGAACCCCTTGACCGACTCACCGAACCTCTAAGGTTCGATCGAACCCAGGTTAAGAACCACTGCTTTAAGGTTAGACCACACTTGTAAGTGAAGTGAAGTAGTGCATCAGCTGCCCTGAGATTCTAGTTTATTCGAAAACTCCAGACCAGTGGTTGTCAAACTGTTTACTCTTAGCACCAGCTTCAATAAACAGTAGACTTTATTGCTCTGATCACTTTCTGTTTAAAGCCCCAGTGAAGATGTGATGTATACAATGTTTAATCTCTTCCTCCCCCTCTTGGTAAATCATAACAAATGTGTGTGATACATTCTGATTAGAGTAAGAGGTGACCAAGGAGCAGAAATGTGGTTTATGATGTTTTTTAGGTAGAAAGTTTGTGAAGAGGTGCTTGGACGGCTGTTTCAAATATGTACTAGAGATTCTTCCTTCTCTCCAGGACCAAGGGATCCTTGAGCCTTTGTTGACATCTTCAGGATGGGTTGGGACAATCAGCCTCTCAGAACAGAATCTTCCTGATAGCTGCAGCTACCCCTGTCATCGGTAGCTGAGGGGTTCAAGGAGGCAACGTGCAGGACTGTTATGATTTTTATGATGCTCAAAGAGTCCACTGATGAGATGGTTAGAGGTGTAGTCCCATCACAAGATCCAGGCTCAACTGGGCATCAGACAGTCAAGTAGAACAGGCAGAAAGTACGCTGAAGGACATCATCAGGTGTGGGCTGGCAGAGGCCAGGGTCCACCCAGCAGTGGATGAAAGCTGACCCAAGGCAGAGGAGAGACGTGGTTCTAGCAAGGTCCAGCAGCCAGAGGAGGAGGGGAGACGGTCCAGGGCTGTGGAGGTTGGAGTCCGAGGAGCTACCAGCACAAGATCACCCACCTGGCCAGATCACTGGAGGTTGGAGCCTTTCTCAATCTCCTTCCTGGTCCGTTCAGTGTACGACACCCTTCCCACACCAACCAAGGTGGGGAACGAGGGAGGACCCACACTGCAGGGTATGTGTGTGTGTGTGGGGGGGGGCATTGGCACATATACTTTTATGATGCCAGGCCAGAGCCGATATGGGTGGCCCCATGACAAGGTCCTCAGTGCACTAGGTGACATCCTGGAGCAGGAGAGATGGAAAAAGCACCAACCTCAAACAAGTGGGAGGGAGGAGGGGATCAGGAGAAGAAGGGCAGTGACTGGCCATCAGTGCTGGCCCACCAACTCCAGGATGTTGTGGTTCAGGGTGGAAACGCTCAATGAAAGTTGGACGCCACCTGACGACATCTTCTCCTGGTGTGCATATAACTGTGTTTGTCCACAACAACTGTGGACTCTGTGAACATCCCACTGACTCTCCAGCTCTTTCTGGAGTGATGACTTCAAAGCAAACACTTTTTAATGATTTGGCTCCATAGCTTAATTATATGTCAATTTAATGTGAGAAAAATATAGCTTGTAAATCCTGTTAGAACTTATAATTGTAAAGCCTGTCTCTCTGCTTCTCTAGATAGATCAATAGACAGTCAGACACATGGACATAGTGTGGGAAAGAAAAAAAATATTTTATATACTGTATAGTTTACGATGTATTTATTAAACATAAGTTTAAATAATATATTTTCATACAAGTGCTCCCAGAATATATTTAAGTGTGAGCCTGTGCACAGTTTAGACTACGTTTGTATTTCTTCAATCCTGACCTGCTCAGGGAATTCTGTTGTCACACAGACTTAATTAAACATATTCCAAACCTTGTCTCTCTCCATTCTACTGATCTTTTGTCCAACATAATCAGTGTTGGAGCGACCCTACTTCCCTCACACATTATGTCAGAAGGTCTTAACGTGAGACGAGCAGCGGTGTGTCTGAAGTAATAAATGATGAACAAGATGAATGTGGGTGATGCGCTCATTTGAAAGCTTTTGTCACTGAGGGTTTGACAAGCAGCTGCAAGCAGAGTGGAGGGGTGCTGGCTCTGATTTAGCCCAGAATCAAGCCACAGCTAAATTGAAACTCGTGAATCACTCTGACACCATTAGGCCAAGATGGATTACTCCAGTTAAAAGCTGTCTCTTCTTTCCTTTGGTTGTTGGGGGGAAAAATTATTCAGAAATCATTATTTTTTTTCCTGACACACGGCTGACCGGGACAGTCAACAAGAGGAATAAGAGAAAGAGTCCAACACAGAGGCACTAGCGCAGCACTCCTGACGCAGCCTGAACAAAGAGCTGTACTTCATGACTGTGACGGGAGTGTTCACAACCAGATGTAGCCGACTCCTTTACATAGTCTCCAAACAAAGTTTTGTATTGAAAACTCAGAGGAGAAGTGACGCAGGACACACATGAATGAATGCAATGTCTTCTGCCATGATGCGGGGCAGAAACAGGCCCTCCAGGACGCCCCTGCTCTGGGTCACTTCTGCAATCCTTTACACACACCTTTCGTGTTAGCTGAGTGTCTCTGCATTGGCAGTTGATCGTGCATTTGCCTTTGGCAGGTAGACCCACCCCCATAAGCGTAGAAATGGTGCAATCTTGATCATAGTGTTACCTCAGTCCTCAATCTTTTGAAAACTTTATTGGGAATGACATTATCCAAGGCAGCTTGGTTTGGTCCAACTAACACATCTGGATGAGCCTGATCCGTCTCTCCCATGTTACCGTCTTGTCACCACATCAATAAACAAGTTTTCATTTCAACACTTTGACACTTTCACTTTCTGTGTGCAGTACTTTACTTTAAATGATAATTATAAATGATAATGATAGGATCATTTTGAATGGAATACTTTGCATTTACCATTTGCTGGCCAAATGTCTTTTGTTACATGAGGCCTGTTTCTGCAGTAGTCACATGTTTTGAAGCATTTTCTGTCCCCACCAGGTCTGAAGATGCTCTCCGTCTGTCCTTTCATCCTGTTTTGCCGCATTTTCTTTTTTCTTTGAATAATAGCGACCAGTTGCGTGGACAGTCTACTCGTGTGGGTCACTGTTATCATCAGATATTGTTTGACGTGCTTTTGCCCTTTCATGAGACCTGATGATATCTAGAGCTTCATTAAATGTCCAGAACTTATGAGAATGGATTCCGAATTGGACGCCGTCTCTCACCATCCTCTCACTGTCTTTCAGCTTTTGGTGCATCAGCAACTGTCTGAAAGGCTTTTTAGCTCCTTGGACCCTTTTGTTAAATTTATGATGAGCAAATCTGATGTTTGATTTCGGTAGCAAGTGCTGCTTCAGCAGTCATAATATATTTTCAATACCTTTCAATTGTAGCCTGTGAACATCCATATAGTGTACATATCATGGCCTCTTTTGCTGCACTTTTTCTCCTAAACCTTTATTCTTGAATGAACCAGAAAAAAACATTAAATCCATGTGGAGCTTGAATTTTTGCTGTTTCGGGCAAGTTGCTCGCATCCCAGTCCATGTGTGGCGCTGGAACTCTTGTGGCATCCATCTTGTTGCGAAACATCTACTTTTTCTTCTACTCTGACAACGTGACTTGTTTTGTATATTATAAGAATCGCAACACACGCTGTTTGCTTCATGTCTATTAACACACTGACGTGTCCACAGACAGAGCTTGCAGCAATAGATGGGAACTAAAGAAATGTCACATGGGCAAAACCCCATAAATACTGTATCTGCTAGCCCCCGCTTGTTCCTGGAGGAGAGAGAGTAAAGAGAGAAATCCTGTTTATTGTTAAAAAAAATGGAAAAATGAGGGAAAGTGTAAGTGTCTTGCTAAGGAAATGCTCCCAGCAGTAGCTTTGGATTAAATCTAATTTCAATGTGCTCTATATGCTGACATCTCAGAGCACTAAGAAAGACAGCTGTTTAGCTTTTGCTTTTTATTTTACCTAATTTACCACTTTATAGGTATCCTGGAAATCATTTCCACCTAATGTAACACAGTGTAATTACTCTGTGCCTCATCCCCTGTTTTACCGTATGTTTAATGTCCATTGAACGTGTGCAACACATATCTGCTAATTTCAAGTAGAACATGAAGCAGAGAGCGGAGCATCTAAAACCCATTACATGTGAATTGGATTATGATTTATCTGTCTACTCTGTTCAGCTGTAATGTCCAAGCACCAACAGATATCCAATAAAAATGGGCACCAGTGCGCTAAAAAGCTTCCGATTAGGTTAGCCTCCGGTGTCCTTGCCCGTGACTCATCGAGGATCTGTCCTCGCACCAGTGAGCAGAAGGATGGATTTAGGATCAAGAGAGTGTTCAAGAGCATGAAACAATTAAAGGGATAAGATCAGCTGCGCAGGAATCACCCTGTTCCACGCTACATCAAATTTCCAGGTGACGCTAACTGCAACAAATGGAAGAACCACTACTTCACTACAGGATTATCCTGAGCAGAGAAACTGATGTTTCACTACAACAGTGCCAATGTGTATTATTTGGATTTGGCTTATTCTCACCATACAAAGGCCTGAGCAGGTGTGTTTTGATGACACTGCCAGCCTCATACCCGTCCAGCTTTCCCACTAATACAGCTAATGAAGGGCGGGTCCGGGCGCATCACAGTGTGTCATACAGATTTCTTATCACCTTACTTCTGTTGTTGTTGTGCTTCTCCCATGAATCGTACAGGAGCAGTGTTTGGGTGAAGGTCCTGGTCCAGCTTTGCTCCTGCAGGTGGGACCTCAGCATGAAGTCCTTAGCAACAGCCGTGTTGTTAATTATTTCTGTCAGCCAGGTCAGCCGGGCCCAGCTGTTATTTTGCATATTACTCATATCTGCCCCAGCGAAAGGGCACACGTGCACATGGCCATTCCCGGACTGAACCAGAAGGATGAGCACCAGCACACACAAGCAGAACGGCATCCAGTGGCCAGACCTTTGAGCGATGACACAC
Organism: Lagocephalus sceleratus; assembly: GCA_911728415.1. NCBI lineage: Eukaryota > Metazoa > Chordata > Actinopteri > Tetraodontiformes > Tetraodontidae > Lagocephalus > Lagocephalus sceleratus. The sequence goes on along the minus strand of CAJVRN010000031.1, from coordinate 2,051,547 downwards.
ACGCTGGCGCGTAGAGGCGAAGCTCCGAGGTGTTCATTACTATTAATGTCAGGCTTCACAACAAGCAGTGATGGCTGCATCTCCTGCAGACTGTGCTGCTCAAAGATGAGCTCCTGGTCCCCAGCTGCTGCTCTGTCTTTAGCTGCAAGGGCAGACCGTGATGATTAATGCACTGTTGGGGTTTCTGCTTAAAAAAAAAAAAATCTGGATCTTCTGCTGTGTCTCACCTGCATTGCGATGCTTCAGCCACATAGTATTTACAGTATGGAGCTTCACCATCACATCAGAAAGCAGCACAGGTCTCACAGTCTGCTATGAGGCTGCACAAGATAGATTAGGCTGCTTCACTCTGACTGCTGTGAGTGGCTGTTTTTTTTCCAAGCTAGAAAATGATGTTGCTCTCGCTTTCATCAATCAGAAAGGTTGTGGCCTGTAGGATCTAAGCATAAACAATTGTTTGGTGCCATATATCGGTAGATTATGTTTATAGCAGAACACGTAATGGGATTGTGCGGAGGGGGGCAGGTTGTGTGTGTCGCAGTTGTTCCGTCTGCTCGTGCTGCACGCTGACTGATTGCTTTGATGTCTGTTCCCCTCTGTTCGGTGCTGGTGTCAGACGTGTACTCTTATAACTCAAATGTCATTTTGTGGACAGTGGGGACAGTGGGGACAGTGTGGACAGTGGGGACAGTGGGGACAGTGATCATGTAGGTGAGTGCAGCTCTTCAGGATTTCTTCTTTATTTTATTACTGCCTGCCATGTGATGGGGACAAATCAAGTTCCTTGAATTGAAAAAGTAGAACTCTGGATCACTCTGCAACAAATTAGATGTCCTGATTTTAGAAAAACAAACAAACAAACAAACAAGCTTGTTGAAGAACTGTAATAGCATACATTTATCACTCAGTGTGAAGGTTCAGCCAAACACTTTCCCCCTGCTGCCCCCCCCTAGCAGTCAATTAAATGCTAAACATATTTTGTCATTTTCAGGATTTTTCAAACGAGTGTTTCAGACCTGCTCACATCCTGAGGCGGGTAAACCGAAAAGTATGCAAAATGTCAGAGAATTAGAGAAACCAAAATAATACTAACAAATGTTAACTTTTGTGTTGGACTAAATTCATAACCACGACTCCTCTGACATCATTGGAATTGAAGCATTTGACTCTTTCAGAATGTATGAGATTCTGAGCGTCAGGGAAACCTCGGTTTGTGGGGCAGGACTCAACATCTCAGCATCCACAGGTCCTTTAAACTGTTCTGCTGAAGTGATGTGTGTGAGACAAATGTCTGACGTTGTTGGTGCTAAAGTGTGTTCTAACACATGTTACAGAACTCCAGCAGCAGTGGACTTGGACTACTGCTTTTTTTTTTCTTTCTACTCTTTATTTCTGCTTGTTTCCCCCGAAGGATCATGGTGGGTGTTGACAGCTCTTGCGCTGCGCTCCGTGTGTGTGGGCAGTGGTTCGCCATCTGTAGTGCTACACTGGGGTGACTGTTGCCATTAGCTGTTAGATTTCTGATTCACACCCAGGAGGAGCGTGCTCTCAGGAGCCAAGCTGCCAACTGGCTGAGATAATGTACAGTTGGCTTTTTGCCCTCGTTTTGTCCTCGCTGACTGGATGTGAGATGACGGCGCTCTGTTCCAGGCTTTTCCAATTCCCATTGAGTCTATTGAGGGAAGAAAATAAAAAACAATGACAAAACAAAACCTAAACATAAGATCATGTTGACAGCAGACGAGATTGATGCCAGGCAATTACTCAGTCAAAGCCAACAAAGCCCGTCAGAATGTCCACGAGGCAGAAACTGACAGACTCACCAGACAGAACAGCACAGCACAAACAAAATCAGTAAGTTAAAATCACTTAAACTGTCCACATCTGATCAGCATTTTTCATTGAAAAACCATCACAGGGTGCCTACGTGTGGCTGTGCATCAGGGCACACAACCAAAAATGGTGCCGTTCATGGAAATAACTTCAATTATCTGATTTAAAAAAAAAAAAAAAAAAAAAAAAAAATATATATATATATATATACACACACACACACACACATACATACATACATACATATATATATATATATATATATATATATATATATATATATATATATATATATATACACACACACACATATATATACATACACATACATATATATATATCACATGACCACTTATTGTGATTTTGTACATTTTCTTCATCCACACATATATATATATATATATATATATATATATATATATATATATATATATATATATATATATATATATATATATATATATTCTTTTATTTATTTATTTATTTTTTTGTATGTACACACAGTCCCACATCATTTGTTTGAGCTGAAGTGGAGGATTGTGGGGGAAGTGGTGGCATTATATCTGTTGTTGTGATGGATATTATTTGGACAACAGACTCCATGATAGCTCCGCTGGGGAGACTAAAGATTGATACACGACCTCACCCAGCCTGCTCACCTCCATCACGCATTTTACTGTGCAATTTGGGAGCCATCGCATGCGATTTCTGATACGCTTTAAATCACTTTTATATTCCACTGAGAGGGGAAAAAAGCCTTAATCCATGGAGGGGGAGTCATTTTCTTTGCAGTTATTTCCTAGCAGTTTAAAAGGCTTTGTTTTCGTCTCTTCGGTGATGTGTAAAAATATAATTCTTCCTTATCATGACCCAAACATGCAGCCCTTCATCCAGCAGCTGCCAGTTTTTATTTGCTCGGTCCCAGTTTGCCTGTCAGCCATGCACCAGCGATACCTGCAGTTTATTCTTGAGTGGTTAAACACAGGTGGTAATTCACTGCTTCCCCTCCAACGAAAACCATTACCCACAATACATATTCACATCATGTCTTCTTCTTTCTTTTTTTTTTCTTTTTTAGCCTGGGGTTTAATAGGGTGATCTTTTCTTGTCATTTCATTGCCAAAAACTTTAATAGAATTTCTGGATAATTGCAAACATGCTAATGGGAATCAGAGCTTTTGGAATGTAAAATTGCGGAAAACAAAGAGTGAGAAGGCAGATAAATCACAGTTAGCTCTGGCGTTTTTAATATCTGCAGGATTACGACCACAGTGGCACATTAGTGTTTCTATAAAAGCATTTATGAGTCAGAAAGAGCATAAATCAAGTAAGCATCAAATTATCAGTGTGATAATACACAGGAGAATAAATGAACACGATGATAGAGCGCTCGGTGGAGGCGAGCAGCGCAACATGCTAGCGGTCCAGATTTACAGTCCAGAGACTGAGGAGGTCTGAGGATGGGAAGACTTGGAGAAGGAAACAGGCAGTGTTTCAATTACGGTATACATGGAAAGGGCATCAGTGCAGCAGGACTGATATGTCATTCTAACAATGTCCAATTAAAAAGGGAGAATGCTTCCATTATTCTTTTATTAGAGTGTCGTGGCTGCGACGGCGCATTCTAGGGTAAAGGTGAGAGTCCACCAGGCGTGAAATGAGTACAGCTCACATAAAATCATTTATATTCCCCATGGTGCCTATGATTTAGTTTTCTACTTGTAATGACTGTGTGTGGGTGTGTGTGTATGTACATGTCAGCTTTTTAATGGCAGATAAACATGCATAACTTTGCTTTTATGATTCTATTTTCATGGTAATTTATGGTATCATGATGAATCAGACCTTAAAGCTCACAATAAACTCCTCTTCTTTACATTACACCTTTATGACATGATTATCTTTGCTCAGGTATTCAGTGGGCAAACCAGGATCAGGATTTGTTTTAATATTCTTTCCTTTTTCATTTTCAACAGTGCCAATTGTAGTTTGCAGATTGCAGCCGTATTAACTTGCACTGTCCTTGTTAGATATCATATTTTGTTTTACTGCCACCATCAAAAGAAATATAGCTGCAAATATCTTTTGGGGGAGATATCATGCTCAACAGCTTTTCACGAACTCGCTGATAGAATGTTCCTGCACGTTAACTGCAGAATATATTAGCACTTATTATATTTCACTTGCTTATTGATTTAGCTTCTGTAAAACAACAAAGTTTCGAAGACTAATTGCTTTTTCTATCTATAGTACTTCAGAATACTGATGACTCATTAATCAATACAGAGAAGAATAAAAAGCATTTGTGGAGAAGTACAAACAAAACAGACAAACAAAAAACTGGGAAAAAATAGATAAAGGCTGCACCGTTCACATTAAATGTAATTATCTGCATCTGGCGCCTCTTGCTTCACTCCCTTGGACAAACTGCAGTTTTCTTTTCTCAGTTTACAGGGGAAAAAAAAACACATTCTGTAGTTGGAATTATAATTCTAACTGGCAGGATATGAAAGGAGCACTTCTGCAGTGAAAGGGCATGTGGGGTCTTTAACTCGACCCAGCTCCAACTTTCCAGGAAGTGCAACAAGTCCAATGGGTATGTGGGAATAAATGAATAGCAATCAAGCACTCTGACCTAGCAAGTGTTGTAAATCAATCAAAATGTATACGAGAGCATTCTATCTTCTCCCCAGTGACAGGAAGCAACACTGGTTCTCAGCAATCCAAAACAAAGGCAGGATGATTGAACCTCTGCACTCCCACTCCATCAGCCACGTCCTGCAGCTGCCTCGCTGGACCACAGAGGTCCAGGATGAGCCGCGGTCATGTGGGGAAAGCCACGTCTAAACACTGGAAGCTGTTACTGCCCATTAGCGTTTCCCCCCTCATTTTACTGAAATGACTAATTGCCTTGATATGCTCATCACGTGCAGCATGAAACGTTGATTCCACCTTAATTATCTTTTCCAGGTCATTGAAGTGACTTCTGCAAAGCGAAAAAAAAAAGAGTGCTGCTGCAGCCACACTGGTGAGTGCTGCGGTTCCCCCACTGTGCCATTAGAGCCTGATCTCAGGATGAACGCCTCACTCCTCCTAATTAAACAGTCCACCTTGACACATTTCAGAAATTCACTTTAATCCCCCGAATCGGCCCAAATCAAAAATCCCATTGTTGACATTAAAGATTTCTTTTTTTTCTGTTGCTGGGGAGAAAAGTCCATCCTATCAAAGGAAATTTGAAATCAAATCATGGCAGCTAATTGCGCATGTGAGCGGGGAGCCGCCAGAGCGTAAATACGGCGTGCTGTGTGATGGGCTGAGGCGTCACTCACAGGTGGGTTTGTACCGATGGAGACGGGCCTTCCTGCTGCCACCTTAAACAAAATCAGCACATCGTGATGCATTTAGGGGAAGATGAAAGCAAAGTCTCTGGTTTCACCCCGGCCAAACTCTGGCCCAACACTAATGCTCCCTTCAGCGTTAGACGGCCCCACACATGCCGATCCCAGACGATCGTCCCGTTATGTGAACCTTTTAACAAATTTCCCATGATTCACCTCTCTGTTTTGACAGCTGATGGAAATATGTGATCAGCTTTCCTGCGTATGTCAGGAGGCTGGATGAGCGACTCTGGAAACCTGCCTTGATTTATTTATGAAGAAAAGTTAAGAACACAAATGTCACAGTAAGAGTGTGTTTGAACAGCTTTATTATGGAACCCAGAGCGACGCTGGGCAGTAGAAAAGGACACTCTCCATTTATTATTGTTTATTTTCTGAGTAGGAATATGATTTACATTCATGTATGTAAGCAACATTAATGTTTGGGTTGGTTTATTATGGCTCACACAGACACTTGTGCACAGCTTTGGGGTCTTCAGGATGAACCAGGGATGCACACGTGACCATCAGGACTTCCAGACTTGTGCCAGATGTGTATTTGTGTGGCACGCTCGGAAATCCCAACAAAGTGATTTTAATCAGCATCCAAACTAACCAGCTAATGGAGTGCTATTAAAACTATTAGAATGACCCAAAAAGAAAAATGCTGCTAAGAAGCTCACACTATAGCCTACGTTTCATTTAGTGAAATAAATGTGTGTTTTCTGCGGCTGCTTTTTAATGGCTTAAGCTAAGACAATATTTCCACATTAAGAAAGATTAAGTAACAACCAGTCTAAGCTAATGCGACCATTACACAAAGAAGCTAGGCTTAAAAAAAAAAATCAGATCTTCAGGAGGATTTGGGTGGTATAATATTACATACAAAAGAGGAGCAAACACTCAGACGTGGGATCAGAGGGCAAATATGGCGCCCGGACACAGGGTGTGTGTCAGTCCAGACACAGCCAGGCTGCTTTCACGCCTGGCGTCCTCGAGTCGAGAGGACGGAGCTGCGAGGACATCCACCACCAACAGGGGTCACTCTGTGTTCAGCTAAGGAGGGCTGGCAGGAGACAGCTGAGCGGGGAAAGAGGGGGAGAGGGTAATCAGGATGCGGCATGAATGAGGGCGTCTGCAGGGAGAACCTGACTGGCGAGAGTGGGTGGTCAACAGGGGAAATGACACGGCAAAGAGAGTGTTTGAAGACGAGCGAACACGCCCGGCAACAAAGAGACAGGTAGGGGCGGCGGCGACAGACCCACCACGCGTCGGAGAGCCTGGAGATGGAGCGATGCCAGTTTGCCAGAAATTCCGTAACCGCTTCTTAAAAAGCAGCGGCTGGGCAGAAAGTTCCAGAAACCGGCTCGGTCCGACTGGTGTGGTTCCACGGGCCTCTGGGAGACTAAAGGATGGATTAGTCCATTTTTATTGCTTGGCAAATGCGCCCAAAAGCCCTGTCTCATCAATCATTCACAGTGTACCCCTTCTCCCCAGTAAGCTGCCCCTTCATCCCTTCTTTTCTCCTTCCAAATCCTCTCTTTCTCTCCCCCCTCTTTCTCTTCTCTCTCCTTTTCTTTGTTGGTCCTCGGAGCCCACGAGCACAACTGCAGATACATTAAAGATGATCTTCCCATAGGATCCCATCCTAAATCTTATTTGTGAAACAAAGTCTGCAGCATTCATTCACCTCTTCTTTGGCTTTATTTGAAGGGTTGAAGTGTTCTAAGGCATTAACATGGAGCTTAACACACATCCCAGTTTAAAGATTTTAATCACGACTGCACCAGAAACCTGCTGGTTGGGTGTCGTGTGTGTGTGTGTGTGTTTTTTTTTTTGTCCTTCCATTAATTCAAAGGAAAATAGGCTTTAATTATATGTCATTAAAAAACACATCCAAGAGAGCCTGGTTATAGATCTGAGCAGTTAGCGGACTATCTAATTAAACGATTTAGCTAAGCCTGAAATTAATATGAATATTTAAATGATCCCATTTTTCCCTGACAGGTTATGCTTTCCCAGCCAAATGTGTGTGAATTGCAAATCTGACAGAAACATTCAAATATTTCATACTTCAACACTGACAGTATTTTAATAATCAGGTTTGATAACTGGTGGGAATTTTTTTTTTTTTGTCAGACTGACAAAGCTTCATGTAAAATGGTTTAAACTAGACCCATATGATAATTTACATCATTGCAGTAGAGAAGTATGAAACCAGTATGTGTGTGTGTATATATATATATATATATATATATACACACACACACACACATATATATACATACACACACACACACACACATATATATATACATACACATACATATATATATATCACATGACCACTTATTGTGATTTTGTACATTTTCTTCATCCAAAAATGTAAATAAAAAATATAAATTTCACGAGCCACCAGGAGCAGAGCAGTTTCATCCATCAGTGCAGACTAGAATTGCTACATTCCTTTAAATAGATCTTTCATATTTTTATGTTTTTGCTTGAACCATTTCCTCAAATTTGGCACTTTAATCCAATGAAATAAACAAGAAGATTAAGGCATCCACTATATAATTATAAGACCTGCTGTGACAGAGGCAGCCTTGTTCTGTATTTCCACCCACTGTTATTTTCCTGTTGGTCAAAATAACAAAAAATCCTGACTTCATTACTCAGAAACAGTAAAGTTGGTTGTTTAAGGAGCAAATGAATTCCTCCAGGCTGCCTCCATTATTTTCTGAGCAGATGTTTGATGAGCCGCGCTGAATCCTGGACCATTAACCCTGGATTTCATTCTGGAAGCTCCAGATTCTTCCCAGCACTGTTGTGGGATCAGTGTTGAAGTCGAGGTTCTCTCTCAACTATTTAAATATCTGTTTCATTTGACCTCTGACACCTTTTGGACACCTCAGATATCCCTCCTGCAAATGTTGATAGCTAGTCTCTAATTTTCCTTATTAAGCTGTGATTAAACTTTGCCCTGTGTGTGTGTGTGTGTGTGTGTGTGTGTGTGTGTGTGTGTGTGTGTGTGTGTGTGTGTGTGTGTGCTACTTGATCCTCCTGAGCACATTTCAACCACCAGTGCGGCCACTGTCAACATTAGTCTTTACATTGGCGCTCCGCTGCGAGTCCCTTTGGTGGGTACTTCAGAGGATTATGATTAATCTCACCTTATGTTGTTTGTAGCGTCCTTGTGTGTGGCTTCATTGATAGACTAATGAGTATATCAGCAAACTGGGAACAGCAATTAACTCAACGCTCTGCTTGTGGGGGGAACCGGTGTATGCTGGTATTTTCCCCCTAAGGGTGATGCGATACATTTATTCTATTTCTACCTTATGTTTACAGCTCTATTAATGTCACTGTGTGGGGTCATTTGACTTGTTTTTTTTTCACAATTTAAAAAGGACAAATTAGTAAAACAATTGGACCTGATTAAATTTAAAGGGTATTTCGGTGACAATTATGGTGATTATGGCATCAAACAAACAAACAAACAAACAAACAAAAAGCCCTATTCCTATCCACAGCCCTATTCCTTTAGTAGAATCTAGAGTGCTTTAAAATAAGATAGAAATTCACATTCTGAATTTTATTACATTTTAAATGCTGAAATTACTGAAGGGGATCATTGAAAAAAAAAAAAAAGTGGTGCAGTATCAATAGATCAACAACAGAGGGTGCTGCAGACGCCTCAGCTGACAGCAGTGTCTCTGGCGTCTTTCTCAACTCGTACATTGATGCCTTCCGCCCAGTCGATCGGTGCTAAACACATATTGCACATTGATGGAACCCAGCTAAATTCTGGTTGGGTGATTGATTAACCACAATCTCTGTCCTGAAGCTACAGCTGCTGCGACTGACTATTGTGTGGAGAATGTCAACGTGTCCGTCACTTACATGTGCACACAAATCAGTGTGCCAGTCGGCGGTAACTGAGGGACACTCTTCAGCTGCTTCCACGGGCTGTGCTCTCAGAGTGCTTCCAGTTTGAAATGGCACCAGGCTACACGGAGTGTCCACTACGACCATTATCCCCAGTCATTCTGTCACGCTGTGAAATGATTAATCACACTAGCACGTGTACGTGCCTGGGTGTTGACTTTTCGGCATCCAGTGCTCGTCAGTGCTGACCCGCTTGCATGATAAAACACTTGAACTCAAACACGACCGTTCCAGTGGTGATGGGAAAACACTCCCAGGTGGAGGAGCCACAGCTGTCAGAAGGGTCACTTCACACAGAGTGTTATTGTCTTCACTACTTTACTGTTTTAAGAGTATTTTAAGAGCTGGTCATCACTGTGTTTTGCTGTACTGACAATCACCGTGTAAATCTGTGGGTGTTTGACGCTGGAGGTGAACTACCATGAAGCAAGCATCACATCAAAGCATCAAAGCGGGCGCAGATGCAGATGGAGTCTGCGTGGCTTCCTTTCACGTGCGCTAAACCACTTGGCTGTGATTTCATTTGCTGCTGGTAAAAAGCTCCGGGACCACTTAACCAGCTGTAGCCTGACCTCACTGTGACAAACAGACTAAATCAAGACGGCTGGCTGTGCCGCTATCACGTTCTTATCCTCGTGTTAGATCATTAATCTTTCTCCCCTCGCATTTGCAAGTCTATCCCTTGCTCACACCTTTGAGCACACATTTAGACGTACAGTGTACAAAGGTTTGGAATAAGAATTGGGGACCGGGTGCCATGACAACCGGGTGCATCAAATCCTACCAAATGGAACTTTGTCCCAATTCACCAGGCTGACAGACGACTTCCTCCTTCCTTCTTTTTCCCTCTGCCTGAAAATAACATTAAATATGAATGATTCACGTTGGTACAGATGCACAAATTGATGGAAAATATGTCAATTCTGACTGGAAAGAAATGATGGCTGTAGTGGCGTAACCTGCAGCATAAACGCTAAATATGTATCACACAAATTAAAAGTTGGACTAAATGAAGACTGAGAAGAGTTTTAATGAATCAACTATGCAAATTTCCAAAACATTATTGTAGGTGCGCACATTTGTACCCTCGGGTTATGAGCCCAAACAACAAATCTTTGATGAAGGAGCAGACTTCAGATGTGGATGTGGCTTCTCCTCCTCACACGTTGGTTAAACGTGTTCACGTGTGTATCACATGTGAAAACACATTCCACTAATTAGTTTCCACAGCCACAAAGTCTACATTTAATTTAAAGAAAAACGGCAACTTGATCTAGTAGAAAACAACACTGACACCCCGTAGCAAAGGCAGCTACTTCAGGACCTGCGTTTGTGCAGCTTTGCATCAAAGCGTGCGTCTGCAGATCCCCATCTGCCGCCGGGCTTCCACAGTGTGTTAAACAGTGTGGGCCTCATCAATCATTCCCGCCCCCGCACGGGCACTGCCAAGCCCCCAGAGAGAGATGCAAGAGCAGGGCAAGACAGAGAGGAGCGCACTTCCTGCCTCCTGCGAGACGGCGCTCACGCATCAGACTTCCGATAGGACGGCCTGCTAATGTCCCTGAAGGGCGGCCGTCACGCTGCGCTCAGCAGCTGCTGGGGGGGGGGCAGCGGACCCCCGAGACCTAACATCAGGTTAACACCCTGGGAGGTCTTGGGAGGCCTTCCTCAGCAGATTGAAAAGCAGGGATCCACCACAATTAAAAAGCAAATGATTAACAATCAACTTGCTGGAGAGAAACAAACAAGCGGTTAGCAGGGAGAGAGTTTCCACTGATGTCGACTCATTTGTGTAATGGGAGCTTGTCTATTCTCTTTGAGATGGTGAAGTGCACTCCAAGTGCTGATGAGTGTTGGTAGCCCACGGGGATCAGCAGGGTTTGCGCCTCCTACGCCACGCCGCCCAAACCCACGCACTTTACTCGTCTGAGCTGAGAGTAGAGCGAGCGCGGGGTCATCCGTGCGCGCTGCAGCGTAGTGTTGTCCTCAGCAAATCCCGTGCTCCAGCGGAAAGGACATCTTTATGCTACAATTTGCAAAATTAATAGATTTTTCAAAATGTCACACTCTCCACTTAAAGGACACGGCTGCAACCTTGTTTTCTCTGGGTTTTTTTTTTTTTTATGGTGTGAGGGGTTACATTTTTTGTGCGTTGTCCAAAGTGACACTTGTGGAATGCTGACTCGGAGAGACTTTTATAAATCGGTAAATAAATCAGAATTCACGGGAGAGAATAGTCCCGATAAAACCCTTTGACAATTGAATGATAAATTCCTGGCCAGTATCAGAGTAGCTTCGGTTTGTCTGGAGGTTATTACTGTGTAGTTTATCCACTGTTGGTCATTCATCACCTGGGCAGGAGGGAGAGAGACGGGGGGGTGAGACAGAGAGAGAGAGGGAGGGGGTGGGGAGAGAGAGAGGGGAGAGAAGGGGGGGCCAGAGAGAGAGGGGGAGAGAAGGGGGGGCAGAGAGAGAGAGGGGAGAGAAGGGGGGGCAGAGAGAGAGAGGGGAAAGAAGGGGGGGCAGAGAGAGAGAGAGAGGAGGGGGGCAGACAGACAGAGAGAGAGACAGGAGGGAGAGAGGGGAGAGAGACAGAGAAAGAGAGAGGATGGGGGAGAGAGAGAGAGAGAGGGGGACAGACAGACAGACGGGGGGGCAGAGAGAGGGGGGGCAGACAGACAGACAGAGAGAGAGAGACAGGAGGGAGAGAGGAGAGAGACAGAGAAAGAGAGAGGATGGAAGAGAGAGAGAGAGAGAGAGAGGGGGACAGACAGACAGACAGGGGGGGCAGAGAGAGACAGAAAGAGGAGGGGGGTTAGACAGACAAACAGATAGAAAGAGAGAGGAGGGAGAGAGGGGGAGAGACAGAGAGAGAGAGGAGGGGGGAGAGAGATACAGAGGGGGGACAGATAGACAGAGAGAGAGAGTGAGCGAGCGAGCGAGCGAGAGGTCTTCACTGTGTGACTACAAGCTGAAATGTGTGCAAGAGATTGTAAAACAGCAAGTTAGCGCTACAGTCCTCTTATCTCAGTGTGTTTTTTTTTTAAACATCACCTTTCAGTGTTGCCTCCGCTCTCCTTAAACTGATGATAGATGATGATAGACGAAGCCAAAACAACACGAGGAAAATGTACACCAGAGGATGTCATATCTGTTACAGAATACTGGGTGTTCATAATAATACCAATACTACTACTACTACTACTATTACTACTACTACTACTCCCTAGAACCAATCTTGATGTTCATCATCCTAACAGATGACATTAAACATTACGACCATAACACACACTGAATATACAACATCATGACAAAATGAATCAGTTTGGCCACATAGACTTTGCACTGGATTCTTAGTATCAAGAAAGTGGAAACATTCAGATTTCTCTCTAGGTTCATACACTGCCTGTGTGTGTGTGTGTGTGTGTGTGTGTGTGTGTGTGTGTTGGGTCACAGCAGCAGCAAAAGTAACTCTGGTAAAGACAAAGGGACAATCCAGTAGAGAAGATAATGTACCGTAGAGAGGTGTGTTAATCATCACTCGCAGTTTGGGTAATGTTTAAAACCAGGTTGTGAGTGATTTTGACACCTTTTTAGATAATACAGGTCAAGTACTACTTTAAAAATGTCACTAAACTGTTGCACCTAATGACTCTTTATGCTCTACACAAGCAGTGCCAGAGTTCAGCAGCTTACAGGAAGTGAAGAGGAGCCTGCCACCTCAAAGCTCCCCCAGCAGCCCTGTTGTGGTGGGTCCACGGGTTCTCCTGTCAGGTGAGGCCTTGATCCATGACTCATTCCACAGTCTGGTCCATTCCCAGTGTTCTTTGAGTCTAAGTGGATGTAAACTCTGAGTTTTCAGAGCCACTTAAAACAGCAGGAACAGTGGCTTTGTATGATTCCAGCCTAAAAATTGTTGCCTAAAAATAGGACAAAAATAGTAAGAGTCCCACACATAAAACAGACATGCCAGCTAAAACCATTCAACATTCCTGGTGTGTCAACACGAGAAAAAGGGTAATTCTGACAAATACGCGACTTTCATTGTCTGTCCTGAGTCTGTCTTTTGTTGCAGAAAAGCCATTAGACATAGACCGAATACAAACCCACAGGCCTGTGACAAGACCGTTCAGTTGTCTGCTGTGACAAACGACTGTAGATCTGATGTTTGTCATCTCTGTGACGGACTGACCACCTGCTGGGGCCGGTGCCACAGGGACGCCTGAGCGTACAGCCGGCCCTCTCACAACGCTGCGCTTGTCTCCTTGTGAATAAATTAATGTCTTCAGATCATTTTTTTCTGGTGCAACTGAGCGAGAGTCAACATCTTTTCCCCTGGAAAATTTCCTGTGTCGGAAACACCAAGATTTAACATTAGCATATTCATAAGACATAATTGTGGAAGAGGGTGTGTAAACCATCATTATGTATTCAAAACCAGGGTCTTTCCTTACACACACACAAGTTAAACTACATTAACTCTGCAGTTCCACAGACTTAAGGGCTGGAAAAATATGAATAAGCAATGCAAATGCAACATAAAATTTAAAATGAACACATTAAAATCTACATTCCTGTGCACATTTAACATGTTATATCAAACACTGTTGTGTAGTTTTGCGGTAAGTTGAAATTTAAATGTAAAAAAAAAAATCTGATAGTGCAGTACAAGATAGTCTTGACAAAAACGGATTACAAAACAGAGATCAGAGGCCCAGTACGATAAATGACAAATAAATACCATAGAAAGTCTCATTTAGAGATAGTGAACATCTTGCCGAATGTCTTACTTCATCTTTCAAGGAGCGCGCTTCGGTTGGAGCCGTTGTCATTTATTTATCATCCATCTGTCAGGAGAGAGCTGCAGCTTGTCGGCAGTGCTCTCACCGCCTTTGTCTTGTAAATTCAACTACTGACATTCATGAGACGGTGGAGGGTTGTTGCTCGACAGAAATAGAATTCAGGGTTGTTGTCCCCCCCCCCCCTTTTTTTTTTTTTTTTCCAAACAACAAAGAACTTTGGTATCAAAACCGCAATGTGTGTACCTTGAAGTCAGAGCCATATATAGAAATCTTGTAAATCAGGCATGAATTAACACGTTGGCTGTTGACGTGCAACATTTCAAAGAACTTTAAAGAATTATGATGATGCTGCGAATGGCACAGTCAAAGATTTCTGATGACAGAGTCAAAAAAATCACCAGAGAAAGATACTGTATATGGCTCCAGATGAGATGAATGGATAGAAACAAAGGAGCCGCTGATGCGTCTGTGAGTCTAATATTGCTTTGGTGTTGAAAATGAGCCCCTTTCAAAATAAACTGAACGTATTTTGCAGCAAAAATGAAAAGTTTTCAGGAATCAATATGTAATAGCCTGAGATTTCAGAAATACTTCACTGGTACGCTGCACGGACTGATGTGAGATCAATAGATGAATGCATCTGGTTCACAGCAGGAGAGATGGGGGATGGATCAATAATAAGCAAATTTCCAGGAATTGCAAGAGATATTGACTATTTAATTAGCTGCTACTTTCCAAAGGTGCATAAGAGGCATTGTGACAAAGAAACGCTAACGGAGCTTTCTGAGAAAGTTTGAATGCAACTTTCAGGAAAATTGAACGTTTGTTTCAGGACAGAAAAGAAAATGAAACTGTATATGATGAATGGACACTGCTGCATTATTAAGTACCACAAACCTCTGTTCTCATCCTGTGGTCTGACCGTTAGAAGAGGCCTCAACCTGCAGCTATTGTCACAGCGGCGAGCAGCCCCGCCCTCGGATCCGCCCGGTGCACGGTGCACCTGCGGCCAATCAGGCCAATCAGGTGGCCTATTTGTAAGGTGGCCGAACATTTCGCCCCTGCCAGATTGTCCGCTGTATTACTCATGACTTTCCCGCGATTTCCTGCTTGCCCGTCTGCCCGTCTGCCCGTCACCGACCCTGCCTGTCCCTGACCTGCCGTGTGCTCCTGTTCCCCGGTAAACCCGACTGCCTTCTGTCCCTGGACCACCCTGTCAATAAAACGGTGTTCAACCGATCTCTGGTGTCGCTCGTGGGTTCTCGCCTGGTTCGTGACAGCTATATGACATTTTGTTAGAAAATTAGCTATCATCAGACAAGATATAAGGACAGTTTACATAAGAGCATTTAAAGAATAGTGTCCTTGTTTAATTTTCCCTCAAGATCAATCCATAATACTCCCTGCAGTGTTACAGTGCAAATGTTAACTCTGTGATACATCACATAAAATCAGTAATTGCACTCCACTGTCCTCCAAATGTATAAATAAAGCCTAAACATCTGGGAAATGAACGCTGTCATCTTTGTGTGATGACATTAACCACAGACTCTTGTTGCCACCTTTACTCTCTCAATTATGAGCTCCACATTTAATAATTCATCTGTCAGATATGAAATTGGCAGTCTCACTTGGCTGTGAGGATATCATGAATAAATTAGGTACATTTATTTTTGTGCAAAAAGTCCTTTTCAATCTCAAAAGTCAAGATGTACTTGGTCAATAAACAAACCAACCAATAGAGGACGGTATAAAGGCTTTGGATATCTGGTCCACCTTCATTGTTCTCTGGCAACAACCAGAAGCCCCGAGAGAAGAATCATGTCCAATCACAAATAAATTGATGTGGATATTAAAGACTTAGGTTGACAGCTCTGTCACACATTCATATATATAATAATCTCTTCCTCGCCCCTCCTGGGCGGTGTCTCCTTCCTTCAGACTCAGGTCCTCTACCAGAGGCCTGGGAGTCTGAGGGTCCTGCGCAGGATCTTAGCTGTTCCTAGGACTGCGCTCTTCTGGACAGAGATCTCTGATGTGGTTCCTGGCATCTGTTGGAGCCAGCTACTCAGCTTGGGTATTACTGCCCCTAGTCTTCCTATCACTACTGGGACCACTGTTGCCTTCACCTCCCACATTCTCTCTATCTCCTCCTTCAGCCCTTGGTACTTCTCCAGCTTCTCGTGTTCCTTCTTCCGGATGTTGCTATCACTTGGGATTGCTACATCTATCACCACCACTGTCTTCTGGTGTTTATCCACCACCACGATGTCAGGCTGGTTGGCCACCACCATCTTGTCAGTCTGGATCTGGAAGTCCCACAGGATCTTGGCCTGCTTGTTCTCCACCACTTTCGGGGGGGTCTCCCACCTGGACTCTGGGACCTCCAGTCCATACTTAGTGCAGATGTTCCTGTACACTATGCCAGCCACCTGGTTATGCCGCTCCATGTATGCCTTGCCTGCCAACATCTTGCACCCTGCTGTGATGTGCTGGACTGTCTCAGGGGCATCTCCACACAGCCTGCACCTGGGGTCTTGCCTGGTATGGTAGACCCTGGCCTCTATTGCTCTGGTGCTGAGAGAGACACACATACTCAGCAAGAAGGTCTCAGGTTGTAATCCCAGCTGGGTCTTTCTCTGCGGAGTCTCCATGTTCTCCCTGTACCTGTGTGGGTTCTCTCCAGGTTCTCCAGCTTCCTCCTACAGTCCAAAGACATGAACAACTGGGGATCAGGTTGATTGGAGACTCTAAGTTGTCCATAGGTGTGTGTGAGTGTGACTGGTTGTCTCTCTCTATGTGTGTCAGGCCTGTGACTGACTGGACCAGTCCAGAGTGGACCCTGCCTTCACCATAATGGCAGCTGGGATGGGTTCCAGTCCCCCTTCAACCTCTGTGGAGGACTAAGTGGTATGGACGGATATATATACGCGTGCATATGCGTGCGTACACACTACAGGAGTCTCAGAAGATGAACCGGCAGGTTCAGGAACCTCTTCTTCCCCACAGCTGTCACCCTGCTGAACTTTGATCCCCCACCCATCCCCTTTAGCTCACACCACACAGCAACCCCCCACCCCCCAGGCGATATGATGAATCTGATGTATATCACACAATATGTATGTACCATATATTTGTATGTACCGTACATTTGTATTTACTGTACATTTGTATTTACTGTACATTTGTATTTACTGTACATTTGTGTTACTGTACATTTGTGTTTAATTCACTGAAAAAAACACTTCTGGTTGGATGCTAAGTAAATTTTGTTGCTCTGTCCTCCGACATGTGCAATGACAATAAAGTTAAATCTAATCTAATCTACTTCACACAACCCTCGAACTCCCAGGTCTCTGGCAGAGGACCCGAGCTTGAGGAAGACAATACCACCCCCCTCAGGGGTGCGAGGGACATTTGTATTGTTTTATACTCATCTTTGACAACTTTGCATTCACATCCATCCGTTCACACTCACCGACACTGGTGGCAGAATGACTAACTGGGACGTGTGAATAACAGCTCCAGTGCTGAAGACACAGCTTGAGAAGGTTTTCTGAGGCTCAAGGACACTTTGACCTTCACTGTGTGAGGGACTGGGTTTGAACCCATGACCTTCACATCATAGAAGAGACCACTCAGGGACACGCTGAGGCACCCACATGAGCCCGATTAGGAATAAGCAGTGGTTGATGGAAGATGGATGGATGTGGGGATGAGTGAATTAATGGGTGGATGGGTAGGTGGATGAGTGGATGGGTGGATGACTGAATTAATGGGACAGATGGGTGGTTAAAAGGGCAGGAAAAATATGTTACTAATGTTGAATAATTGCTTGTTTTTTTGGTGGAAGTATGTATCTATATGTGTGTTCTAGAGCTTTTTAAAGTGAACTATCAATTAAAAGCAACAACAAAAACAAACAAAACAGCCATACAGATTTATTTTTAGTATTTGGAGACATGTTAAAAGTCATCCAGACTGTGAAAGTAGAGGCTGACGTCCTGCTGGCACCATGAACGTTCAATCTGAAGGACTTCAGTGGCGCACAAGCACGGCGAGATGATAAAAAGCTTGAAACATCTGCGTACAAAAGCTCAGCGATCCGAGTTTACCAGAGAACTCTCGACGAAACATGAAGACAAAACAGATGAATCATGAAATACAGAAACCCAAAACAAGAAAGTAGGAAAAAACATATGCCTTTGCGAGAAATGCTTACACACCGAGATCGAGCGACGCTCATGGGCATTCGAGTTTTTCCTGTGATGACTCCTCTCATGATTTATGTAGGTAGAGGCGTCTCCTCTGACCTTGAGAGATGCTTTGCTTTGTGCTGATGTTCAGGTTAACTGGGGATTGTGGGAATTGGAGGTCCCACAGAGGCATCTTTTTTTTCTGACCTCACACAGTTTTTGCAGTGTGCGTTTCTGTCATGATCAATATCCACCTCAGCTCATGTGGGTTTGTGCAGAGATATGAGCTACTGATGATAGATTGAGGTTTGGATAATACTTTGAACCCACCATGCCAGGAAAATTCATTTTGATATTTCGCCAGTGTACAGTATATTGAGCTGGTAACACCAACTATCCATCTATCAGAACACACAAATGTGGAATGAAGCATCTCTTTAAGCCATGATATTGTGGTTATAAGCCTCAGAATAGCATTACTAAAGTAATATTAATTACAATAGATTCCTAAAGCAGTTTCCTAATATTTTTTCCATCAACCCTCATCACTTTTCTGTCATTTTAAACAGGAAACATCCTGTGGGGGACGTTCAAAGCCACTAAATCACTGAATTCTTCCAAAGATGTTCAGACGAGTCCCGAAGGTTTCGGTGTAATAAACGCTTATTTACTGGGGCTTGGCGCACACACCTTGCATCTTAATACACTGACAGAGTGAGAAGACGAATGGCGCCGTTACATCTGTATCATGTTCATGGTAGATCAATCTGTCACTCTGCCTCACTCGCTTATTCGATAATGTCCTTGGCCTCAAACTCCTCCCAGCGAGATTTATGCCCTCTCCAGTGAGCCTGGGGAGGAACAGAGACATGACTCAACATACGTGAGGGCATCTGATTTTACTGATTTGAATTCATTAGCTCTTCCATAATTTGTAGTTACACCTATAAATCAGGACATCACATGATTGGAATATAAAGACTGGTTCCTCTGGGAGAACTCCATCAGTCCCACAGGTTTAGTCTCCTTTTTCATTTTCATGCCTCTTTAACCAACCAAAATATCACTGAACACGACACCAGAACACTAAATAACAGGTCACTTACTCAACAATAAAACACTAAATGCTGTTAATGTCATGTCATGATAATTATTTTTACTATGCAATGATTTCATATATTTAGTTTAGTCAGTTAAGTAAGTTTAATCCTACAACTTAACTAACATATACATACATCATACATATATATGTGTGTGTTTTTATATATATATATGTGTGTGTGTGTTAAAATGCTCATCAGTTTGTGCTTTTGTGCTTTATCGTTTCATTTTTACCTTCTTTGTGCCTAAATATGTAAAGAAATAAGTTTCACATATTAGCTTTATTCCCATGGATTTTTACAGGAAACGCTAACCTCGACCTTTCTCCTGGTTATGAATGTTCCACCTGTTTTTCATAAACTGGTATGTGATTAAATGATAAGAAGGTCTAATTATCTCAGCAGCTGTTGTGTGATACAGTCAAGGTTAAAAGTTACTATTTCACTGTTTTTAGATGAAGGTTTTATTTCACTGAAACAGGAAACCAACGTTGATGAATCACCATTTAAATCTGAGTGCTTTGGCCTTCTTTTTGTTGCTTTCAATGACAACAGATATATTTGGTAGGACAAAGGCATCAGAACAAAACAATTAAAGCTGTCAGAATGATATTTCTAATACTAATCACTAGCCTGGAAAACATTTTTATTACTGAGCCCTAAAACATGCATTTTGGCTCTTCAGAAGTTCTTTAGTTCTTATAGGACCTGCATCCATGCATGTGACTGACTTTATGGTATAAATGACACCTTTAAGAGCTTTGAGCTTCCACCCATACTGTGCTGATCATTGTGCACTTTTCTTTATCAGTTTTTTCTTTTACTCTCCGTTTGACCGCTGTTAATCTGCTGTGACTGGATGCTTGTTCCTGATCCTCAGTAAAACAACGGTCATCCTCTTCTCCTGGTGTCTGAGCTGCAGTCACGGGCTCATGCAGAGTTTACTAATGAACTCTCTAAGGGTTCTTAACCCCCGTGTGTTTTGCACTTTCTTGCTAAATCCTGCAGCAACATTGCTACCCACACATTTTTTCCGATGCCTGCAGGCGGTGGAGGTCATGGCGTGGGTCAGAGGTGTCTTCATGATGAGCGGATGTCTTCGGAAAGCTTGTCGCTCCTTGAGTTATTATTTTAAATGAGCCACTGCTGCGCGGCTGATTGCCTATTCAGCTGCTCAGGGTCGTATCCAATCCAGTGTTATTGTCATCCAGCAACTTCTATTTCATTTCCTTTCACCTGTACTGGGATTTCATCACCTGCCCCAGTAAGAGCCTGTGAGCACGTCGGTTCAGCTGTTGAACATCATCAAGCTGTTGCTAGCTGAGACAATGCATATAACTATGTTTTTTGTCCAGATATTTAGACTGTGTAATGTGTGTGTGTGTGTGTTGTTACTGATTTTATGTGATGTATCACAGTGTTAAGTGTTGAACATTTATACTATAACATATTTCTCTGTAATGTGTAATGAGTCATAATCCACAATATGAGGGAGAGATAAAGATAAAGATTCTTCGGACTTTTCATACTCAAGACAATTAACTAGAGTAATAAAGTACATTTACTCCTCTGCTCATTTGGGTAAATAATAAAAAAGTAAGATTAGAACAAGCAACCAAAATGACTTCACATGATGATTTTAAATGATGATAAATTTGGGAGGGCCCCCAAGGGTCTTTGGCCTTTACCCAGGCAGTTCTGGACCTGCCTTCTTTTAATCTGACTGACTCCTTTTCCTTTTCCTTCATCCTGTCTTTTTGCTTCAGATCTAAGGGCAGATGGTTCACCAGAGAAGCTGGAGACCTCCCACAACGGCTGACGCTCACTTGAAAAGGCCAACTTGTCTGGGCGAGCCCGGCAGCAGGCACTGCAGACAGACGATGAAAAATGCTGATGATATGGAAGAACAAGAAGGGATTAGAATAAAACAGGGAGTGATGGAGATTCTTCGGAGAGAGAGAGTGAGAGAGAGAGACCGTAAATGGGCATCTCTCTGCCCTTTGTGTGAAATTTCACCTTGTGAGACAGTTTAAATTTCTCCATGTTCCTGTCACTGAGTGTGCAAGTGACCATTTTATTGATGAAAATGTTCATCTAAACTCCATCAAAACTAATTAATTATTCATTAAACAAGTCAATCTGTCACCCATCCATTCATCCGTGTTATATCTGACAGTCTGCAGCATTAATTGACCTAAATATTGACTCTCAAAAATCGAATGCAATAACAGATACATTTTACAGAGACGTATGATGCTGTGTTCCATTAAATCTGAGCTGCTGGTGGAACCTTTATTGTAATGTGGATTCATTCACACCCCCTTCCTATTAGCAGTATATTTACTGAATTTATTTGACTGATTTGTTCTCTGACTCGTGTGAGCAGAAACACTGAGGAGTTCAGTTCAGAATCCTGAGAATAGATGCTAACACAACAGCAAATATCTAATATTTTCATAAATATACAACTCATTCTAAATATTGATTTATTTATGTGTTTTTTTATTTATTGTTATTTTGGGATGGGTGCTATGCATCACAGAAAACTCTGAAATATCTTCGGCGCACCAGCCCATTCTGACAGAGCAATCACTTAAGTGTGAATATTTAAAACAATCTCATTAAAGTTTTGTGTCGAAGTTTTTTAACGTCACAAATCTGTGACTGAGCTGTGGTTGTGTGTTTCAGGTCCAGCATTGTGAGGCTACTTTATATAGTTTAATAGTCAAGTTTACATCCAGGAGCTTGGAGAGTCAGCAATATCAATTTGCAGTTGAAAAGAAATTTGACAATGCATCATTGCTGATTTGTAATCCCTGATTTAATAATTGGTTCCATCCTAACAAAAAATCCAGGTTTTACTGAAAAAGTTTTCAGAGTACCACAACTACATAAAACCCACACAGACACACACACATTCATCAGAAGTGGTCAGGTGATGTGAAGAAACAGGGTTCATTTGTCCCATTTGTATTCTTTATTGTTGTTTTGTGCTCCATGCATGAATTATTAGAAATGCTCCCCTAATCTTTAGAAAAAAAAGAAAGGCCTATTGGAAAACTGTTGCTCTATTCCACAATAGCAGAGGGAGGCGGCCCTCGACACTGCACCCACGTTCCCCAATGCAGCATTCGCAGGCCCTGACCCCCCTTCCTTCCACCACCCTAATAAATGCGATGTGAATCCAGGGAGGCCATGGCAGCAAAAATAAATCTGATACATGAATAAACGATGTCCCCGGGGGAAGGCGAGCTCCTCCTTTGTCAGAAAGATTGAGTCCACAAAGATGGGACACATCAGCCACAAGCAACAGCAACTGAAATAGGAACTGCAGACAGACGGGTCCTTTCTCACAGGCCCCTAACCAATGTCAAAGCTGGATATAATAACAGGACTAATACACATTCTATGCAGTGTGACTGCAAGCCACAGGATTTTCCCAGAGGTCAGCACTTCTATAATTTCCACAATATGAGAATGTAATTAGACTGTGATGCACTTCTTAGTCAGTGTCATGCACTCGCCCATTCTCCATCTGTTTTGCAATGCATGTGCAGGGTGTTGTCTTTTTTTTTTTTTTTTTTGCACATTTCTGGGTTTGCCAACTTCCCAGACAGTGGATGATGGTGCTGCACAGTAATATTCCCACCCGTCCTCTTCTCTATCGCTATGAGAGGTTTCCTTATTTACCAAGACTCGCAGGTGAAGTGTAGTCTTGTTTATTGTGGACAAAACATGAATGCACCACAGTTAGTGTGATATTTATATTCTCCTCTAGTAGATTAGGAGCAGTGTGCATTATTCATAGAGTGTGTTTGTTTAGAGAGTTACTGTCACTGTTAATCCTGGATAGTCACTGTAGTAATAGAGGTTGAGACATCAGTAATGTTATTATCATAGCCTTATTATTATTTAAAGGACATATTTAGGCATAGATAAAGAATTAGCAAAGATGTTGTGACCCAGGCTTGCAGCCTAAACAGCAATCCTGGAGAATGTTAATAGTTCTTCCACTAAATCACAACAAACACCTAATTTACAAAGCAGCCCAAGCTAGTGTGGGGAAGCTCACCGAGGGGCTATTTGCTCTCTGCCATTGAAATTCAACCTTCTGCACACCCTCCCCAGTCTGGCATCGCAGCAGATGGGCGGAGGTCTGTGATCTGTTGAGGCAATTTTGTGCATGGCTGCCGTGGCCTGTCCTGGTGTGACGTCTCCTGCTGCTGGTCGGGCTGTACCCTGACCTTCACACTGGGCTGGCGTACAGCTGGCTGCAAAATAAAACCACACTGTCTCACTCTCTCTCACCCCCCACCACACACACACACACACACTGTGAGTGTGTGGGGGAGACAAAAAAAAAAAAAGTTAAGCTGAGAGATGTTTTGGTAAGTGGTGGTATTTTGCAAGCAGAAGGGGAACATGCTGTGTTAAACTAAAATGTCAAATGTGCCTCCGTAGGTCACACTCTATACTTGATCCAGGCCGATAATCAGAACTCTGAGGAATGTTTAGATGATTACATCATAATAAAGTCAAGTCATGTCCTGGGAATGTCAAATCCAGATTCAGGAACAGGATACGCAGCAACACCTGGATGAAGCACAACACAAACCCAAGGAGACACTTTGACTGTGGGGTGAGATCTGCTCTCATTACGGCTGGGATTGACACTGGGCCCGGCCTGTCCAGAGGGAGGCCTAAGCCAATAAGAGAGTAATTGAAAGTGATGCTTGACTTCCCATCTGTAACAGCCTACAGACCAGGGCTGATGTGCCTCCAGGAGTATTGTATTAAGAAAACAGATGGGCAGAGACAAACGTGGAAGTCGTCTTCAAATTCAAAAACAGAAAACTCCAGAAAAGGGCGTCTTCCTTAGCCGATGACACTCTGTCTCATCAACTAGAGGAGAAGTTATCTTAAATCTGAACTTGTTCATTTGTGTTATATTTATTGGACAGGAGACACTAAAAAAACTCTGAGATGAATAAATGAAAGAACGACGCTCCCATGGTGGTGTTTCTCAGCTTCCCAACAGCCCCAGAGCGACTGGGGTCCTAAGTGTCAGCTGCTGAAGCAGGAATGGGGAGAGTTGGAGGCTGTGCCGTGGCGTCTTGTCTCGATGAGGTGTGTGTTGAGTCCCAGCAGCTAGACTTGTTACTGAGATGACAGCATGTTTTGTTTCCGTACAAAGCCCTCACACTGACAGTCTGAAAGCCTGAAGCCAAACAAACACACGCAGCAGTGATGCCAGGTATCTTGCTCTCTCTCTCTCTCTCTCTATCTATCTATCTTCCTCTCGCTCTCTCATGCACATGCTCACTGCACATATAAGCTGTCAGAGCTAAGACACATAACAAGAGGAAGCAAGCACTTTGTGATGTTTGACAGAACATCAGCATCACTTTGGTTCTCTGGTTTAACCTTGATAATGATGCAAGCCTCCTCTATAACATACGTCTGTGAGCATTTTACATTTAAAGGACAGGATTTAATAATCTAAAGCTGCTGAGGATACATTTCAGAGGCTCGTTTTCCAGTAGTGGATATTTTCCAACTCCATAACAGGAGCAGATGAGGGGATGCAGGTTATGCATCATTTACCATCCTGTACCAAACTGTGGGCCATCAATAATTCAAGGATACACTTGAGCCCCGGGTGTAGAAACCAGGCAGGCCTTGAAACATTCTTGGAGGAACTGAGGTGCTCTTCAGATTGACGCAACAGTAAACACAATCAAGACACTGAGCTGCCAGAGTGAGCACAAAACCCCCCCCAAAACAACAGAATGTTATCCGCAGTCTTGTGAAACTTTCATCCAGCAGCTCCTCACAGTGCTGCCGGTGCCACAGTGGAGCGTTCATATGTGCAGGAAGAGCTTCGGCTGGCTACAAGTTAGCAACGAACCAAGCTCGTGTAATAAATGTGGCAGGGTGTCAACAAGGAAAGGAATAATTAATCAATTTAAAAAATATTCATGAATTCAAATTAAAGAAGCTGTACAATAATTTATTAATTTAGTCTTGATTAAGATTTGGTTCCTACATAATTTACTAAATTAAACATCAGGGATTTTACTTGGATATGGCCCAAGAATAGTTATAGATATGGAATAGAAAGAGCTAAAGTCTAGAGGGTGTGTCTGAAGCAGGAAGACACACATTCATATTAGAGGACGCTCACACGTTCATGCACAGTCTCCAATCACCAATGTTGAGTCAATGTTGCAGCATGGGCGGATCTGAACTGAGGCAAGACCCACACAGGCTCAGGGAGAACATGGAAACTGCACACAGAAACCTGGACTCAAACCCCAGACCAAGCTTGCTGAAAGAAAGTTGAAATTAAATGTCATTTACAGTATGAAGTTCACGGTAGATCAAATATGACCGCAGTGGCCTTCAGAACACCTGGGTACTTTTTCCCCCAGAACTCATTATCCTTGAAAACCTTTAAACATGATCAAATGGCCTGCACATTATGGGTGTGTTAGTCATTACAAAGTTCCTCATCCAGGAGCCATCTCGCTCCAATGGTTCCACACCGTGGTGCCTGATAAAAGAACACTCTCCTCCGTTCCCTCGATCTTTTTCCTTTGACCAAACCTTTCCTTCCTGCTGACTATCATCTGCACTGAAGCCAAAGCAGCTAGAAAGAAAGGAGATAAAATATAGATAGTGTAGCAGTAATGAATTCTTTACAACAGAAACCTGGCCCAAACAGTGAAAAAGGGACCATTCTGGGGTGGACAGTATGCGGCAAGTTTGCCCTCATCATAACAACCCCTCATTATTTATTTTAAGGTCAACTCAATTATATGGCCACAACAGCTAATAAAGTCAACAACCGTGTTTATGGCTGGGGATGATGATCCTGTCAGTGTGTGTGTGACACACACTGGCACTGGTAATTAAAATTACAGGTCTGACCCATATGAACATGTTACTGAAAACAGACAACAGGTAATGATCTAAAGCTGAAAGAAACTGCAGGAGTGAAATAAAAAAGACCGACAAAGCTTGTATGAGACTTGGGGAAATGGGAGGGGTCTTATTTAGCTACTTCTATTTCCATAGTCACAGTGAAAACAAAGGGAAGAACAAAAGAAAAGTACCTCTTGAATTACTGGGGGAGCTGGCATACTTGTTGTCTGTGCTCAGCGTTGGAATAAAAGATTTGTCTGCGAATAATTTATTCCAGTGCTCCCTTTGCCATTTCCTTCTCCATCCCCCAGCAATACACAGAGGCTTTTGGTGGTAGAATTCCAAATGATAAATACTGCACATTTATAAAAAGTTGAGGGGGAATATTTAGTAAACAGAAAAATGCATAAGGCCTCATGCCTTATTCACCTTCTCATGGGAGTCTGGTATCCAGGGATATGTTATGTAAAACCGGTCCGTGCAATGCTAATATGATTTTGAATGCATGACTTCATCATCTTCGTAGCGCAGGTATTGCACTGCAGCACTGGTGGCTTAAACTCCTGTCGCCTCAAGCCAGAGAGCTTCAGAATCAATAAACAATTCCAAGAATTATAACCTGCAGTGTGATATTAATCATTTCATTCATGAGAAAAAAGGGCTTCACTTAGAGATGCTCAACTGGAGATCAAGAGAATGAAGAAATGCCTCTGTCATTAAATCTGGTGACATTAACATTTGCTACTTTATACTTTTGGATTTCTCTCGTATTTTCCAGTCTTGGTCATTTGGAATGTAACATTGCATCGGCTAATGCTTGTAAGGAATGGAGCTGTCACCGGAGGGGATGCTGTTGAAATGATGCATGTGGGCGTGTATTTGGTGTGAGGCTGTTTGCTCGAAGCAGGAGAGGAAGATATCAAGCTAAAAAGATATCTGAGAACATTTTTATGTTTTGCGTCAACACTTAAAATGCAACATAAGAGGTCATCTAAATACTTGAATGAAAAAAGACAAGAATTGTTCCTTTGAATTCTGCCTAGAGACACAGAGTACTAAAAAATTCTTTCTGTTCATGTTGAAACTACTCGATAACTCAAGGATTGGAAACCGTAGCGGACCAGACTTTGCTATACATTTTTTTCTCTTAGTTTCAAAAGTTCCACACATGTAGAAACAGACCAAATAAAAAGAGCTTTTTAAGACTACTTGTGTTTGAATCAACAGTAGAGCTAAGGTGTCAAATGTTTTAGCATCTTCATCAAATTGAAGAAAAATACTTAATGTAATTTTATTTATGTTATAAGATGTTTTATTGTTCTTAAAAGTAAAACCATATCAATTTATTTAGACCCCAAACAGTAAAACACTGTTTGCTTTGGAGGGCTGTACAGATGCACAGTTGTAACTCTCAATGAGCTCTCAACTTAGACCCTCAAGCCAGGTCAGGAAAGATTTTAGCAAACAAACAAACAAACAAACAAACAAACAAACAGACAGACAGACAGACAGACAGACAGACAGACAGACAAACAGACAAACACAAACAGACAGACAGACAAACAACCAAGTAATACCATGTTAAATGCAACATTTTTCAGATTTTCTTTCAATGTGCAGGAACAGGATCTAGCTTAACTATCTAACCTACCATTAACAAAAGGTTATCCAGAGCAGGCAGTGTTGGGGTTCCACAAGGACCCTTATTAAGACCAGTATTTCTTCTCTGTTCCCTCATCTGCATTTCAAAATCCATCCATGCCTGGCCTAGATTTGACCTAGAAGCCATTCAGCATGACAGAATCTAGTTTTGAAACAACCAATACTAAAAATAAACACTCCTTCAACTAGAAATAAAAATAAATGTCATGAAAGCCTGAGAATGATCATATAATGAAACAGTCTCAGATGGCCTCTCAAGTGTCCTTCGAAACAGAATAGCTTTTGAATGTTTCAAAGGTAGTCCTCAAAAATATAATACTTCCGTCCTGCTGTTCAAAGCTGAAAGTGCTCCTTCCTGTGTAGCGGGCCACACAAAGTTCTGTTGAGGAACAGCGTTCACGTTCGGCATGGTGTTGACTGTGGTGCTGAAATGATCCAGACCCCAGCTCTCCTCCCTTGAATGCAAATATTTTCTGATTAAAGCATCGACTTACAAGCATATGAGCAGTCATGAGCAGCAACACAAACAAAAAATGATGGGGAGTGCAGTAGGTCATGTGTGCTTTTTACATCTAAAAACCAGTCCCTGAAATCAGTGCAGGCTGGAATTCTGTTAATGAGGTACCAGTGGTCCCAATTCAGCAGTCATAAAGGATCCATTATTAAGATCTATCATATAAGATCCTCTCTGAATGGTGGACTTAGTGTTGGGGCTGATGGGTGTCCTCATATCCAAGCAGCCATATGGGCATTTTAAATGATAAGGATGGTAACTGTAATATCGGTAGTATTAGGAGCTGAGTTGGCTCTGCAGAATCCTGGGTTAAAAGAAACTTTGCTCATCTAACTTTAATGAAACCTGCCACACCTTTACACTTTTCATTTGGTAGCACCATGTTAAATATTCATGCCTCTGGTCCTTTGTCACCAGCGTCAGGAAATCCCCAGTGATCCCTCTCTCCTTTTGTTCTGTGAATAGGGACTATTCGTTTCCCTTGGTATTTATCAACAGTTGTTTTCTGTGCATCTGGTTGCAGAACTTCCTGCTCCCCATCTAAGCACTTTTATGTCTCTAATAATAAAACTGTTGAGTAACTGTCAGTATGTTGCAGTATTTGTCTCTACTGTATCTCTTTCTGCTTGGCTTATGGCTGAGGTCTGCAGCATGTATGTTGCCAGTCTTTCTCAAATTAATGTCAGCTTCAATAAAAAGTATGAATTAGCCATTTGATTATCGAAATAATAAATGGAAGGTGGTTGCTCTTATGAAGTGTTAGCAGGTGCATAAAAGTTGGGTTAATCAAGCACTAGTGCCTATTTAACAGCGAGTAATCATTTGGAGGGAACAATAGTGATAATTTTATGTAATGTCAGTGTTTTTTTTTTTTTCTATTCCATCCTTCCTTCAGCCATTCAGTTTAAGGAGGTGCTACCAGATAATTGCAGCCTCATTTCGCATTATGTGCTTTTCAGCCGTCTGGCATCTAATCAGTTAAGTGCTGCAGCCAATTTATATCGAGCTTATCACGCCACTCGTAGTGCGCAAACATAGTTGTGCCTTTTTAATCAGGGGGTTGAATATGCTGGGCCCTCATTTCATTTCCTGCATGTGCATTGTACACAATTTTGTATGTGAACATGTTCAAAGTGTAGCATCGCTGCCAGTTTGGAAGGCCTGTTCTTTTTTATTTTTGATTGGCCAGGAGTGACTGCATGAAAACACAGCAGGCTTGGTTTCAGCAAACCGTGGTTTCTTTGCACATTTGTTCTGCCTGATGCAACACAGAAGCAGTCATGTGCTCCATGCTTCCCGAGCCCTGACAACTTCTTCGCCTCCATTTCACAGGTGGCCTCTCCTGCAGGAGACGCTGTGTTTGTTTTATATGAACTCCCAAACTGACCCCTGCTGACCACAAATTACGTCGAAGGAGAAGCAAGAGAGTCGAATAAACCTCCGTCAAAGTGAAGGAAAGTACCTTTTAAGACCCCTCAAAGCCTTTGCTAATAAGGGTGATCCATCCAGGGCTTTCAAAATGTCACATCCCAGCCTTGCCCATTTGCATAACCTCTAAAGCACCACACTGTGTGTGCAGTGCATTGATTTATCAACTAGCTTGGGAGATGCTTCCCATGTTTACACAGTCCTCTAAGCGAGTGCAACTGTGCCGCTCCTTAATCCACTCGACTCTGTGGCAAATAAGAGTCCCTGCCACAGTTTTACAGCCCCACCATGAGTCATCCCACGCACCCAGGCTCTCTAATCTACCCACTTCTCTTGAGTAAATATCATCATTTCATATTTGATAAATTGGGAATTTGTCTAGCAGCAGCAGTGATTTTATAGCCTGAACTGTGACTCCTTCAAAATCCAACTTTAAAAGTCCATTAAAGGTTGCTTATGTAAAAGCTGTATACCCGCTGAAAGAGCAGCATTAAAAGGTGAAAGTGATAAATTTGAAATCCACTGGTACCAAAGACTCTTTCAGAAAAATGCATCGATTTTCCAGCTTCAAAGGTGACAGCGGGATAATAATGTGTGAGTTCAAGCAAATGTGATTAAAGGAAAAACAACAGCATCTCTGCTGACTAAATAAAATCAAATTTGATGAAAAATGGAAAGAAATCAATACTGATTGATTAATATTAAAATAGATTAATGTGAAACTACATTATATCCAATCATAGACAACTAAAATGATAATTAGCCATTTTCTGTTCTAATTTTAATCCAAATGTTTTTGAATCCTCATGAAAATTGCCCATTCTTATGTAGCAGTAAGTGTGAAAGTATTCTGTCAGCACCAGTCAGGTAAAGTTTTATCTTATTTTTATTCTCTCTTGAATTTCTACCTATCTTCAGAGAGCTAGGTAAGTTTTCCGGCTAAAAGACACCTAATTTGATTTCTATGGAAAAGGCACCGGGCTTTATTTATAGGAGTCTTGAAATCTGATTGAAATCTTATTTCAAAGAAATATAACTTGGACCGACTACTCAGATTGCATTTCAGGAGTTTCTCAGCACTTCACTTACAGAATAAAAAAGGGGCAGAGAATGAAATGCATGAGAGAGATGCATGCGAGCGAGTTTGTTTCTTTGACAAATGACATTTTTCATAGTAAACCTTTCTGCCTCAGCGCATCATCCTGAACTGCATCATAAAGTCAGACAGAATAAGAAAATCTATATCATTATTTTGTGGCAGCAGCAGATATCTTAGTGAATAATACATATTACACCCAGTGTGTGTGTGTGTGTGTGGGTGTGTGTGTGTATGCGTGGGTGTCGACTGACAGCTGTATTTAAACATATGCATAATAAATATTTAACATCATATGGGTAGAGTTGATTTTCTTTTTTAAATCAGGCTTCTCAGGTGCTACACCCATATAAAGGGTTAATCTGCATCATTTGAATTCTAGAAAAAAAATATTGAAAATATTTTTGAATACATTTTTCTCACATATATTCCACAAATAACTGTTAAAGCAAATAACCACTGGTGTCTCAGCTGTCATTGTTTACCAAGTAACAAGCCAAATGAAATGGGTGATACATGAAGTCAGTCATCAGCCTCAATCTCCCTGGCAGACGCAGATCACCACGATCGCTTTTAACTGGAGTCCAAGACGCATTTAAAAGCCCTGAATGTGATGAACACGGAGCACTGAGCAGGATATGTTTAGATAATGGAGTGGTTAAGGGCAGCCCAGAGAAGTAAGAGAAATGATGACAAGTGAGCTGGAGTTAATTTGTACAGTCCCAGACAGGGGACCATCAAGGCATCATTTATCACCACCTCCGTCTCCCAAGTTATTAATCCCTTAAGGCTGTTTCCACAGACAGAGATAACGATGATGTGAGAGTCTGTTTGAAGGAAATTAGAAAAGACACAGTGGCAGAAAGCTCAGTTAGTACTGTGTGTATGACCCGTGGGTAAAAATGTAGTAAGAACACAACATAAGCGCTACACTTCTGCATCACAAAGGCCACCTGGTTTCACCAGAACAATGATCTTGATCTCAATGTGTGCATCTTCTCTTTGTAAAGACAAGATGTTTTTGGTGTGCAGAATCTAAAAGGAAGAGATATAGCTAGAATGTGGCCATCCAAACTTTAAACACCATCCTAGTTATGCTGCTACACTGCTGGGGTATAGAAACATGATCTACTGACAGGTTCTATCTCTTGAGCTTATTGGTACATGGTTATATGTCTCTCCTCCTTTCTTCTCCTCCTCTCCTCTGCTCTCCTCTCCTCCTTCTTTCCTCTGCTCTCCTCTCTTCTCTTCTCTTCTCCTCTCCTCCTCCTCTCCTCTGCTCTCATCTCCTCCTTTCCTCCTCCTCTCCTCTGCTGTCCTCTCCTCCTCTCCTCTCCTCTCCTCTCCTCTCCTCTCCTCTCCTCCTCCTCCTCCTCCTCCTCCTCTCCTCCTCCTCCCTCCTCCTCTCCTTTCCTCCTCCTCTCCTCTCCTCCTCCTCCTCTCCTCTGCTCTCCTCTCCTCCTCTCTCCTCTCTCCTTTCCTCTCCTCCTCTCCCTCTCCTCCTCATCTCCTTTCCTCCTCCTCTCCTCTGCTCTCCTCTCCTCCTCCTCTCCTCCTCTCCTCTGCTCTCCTCCTCCTCTTCTCTCCTCCTCCTCTCCTCTCCTCCTCCTCTCCTCTCCTCTCCTCTCCTCCTCTCCTCTCCTCTCCTCTCCTCTCCTCTCCTCTCCTCTCCTCTCCCCTCTCCTCTCCTCTCCTCTCCTCTCCTCTCCTCTCCTCCCTCTCCTCTCCTCTCCTCTCCTCTCCTCTCCTCTCCTCTCCTCTCCTCTCCTCTCCTCTCCTCTCCTCTCCTCTCTCCTCTCCTCTCCTCCTCTCCTCTCCTCTCCTCCTCTCCTCTCCTCTCCTCTCTCCACCAGCCATCACAGGATCCCTGGTCCTGCTCAAGGCTTATTTCTCTTTGTTTATTTGTTTTTTTATTGGCCCATTTTTTTGTTTGGGGGTCAGGCTCCGTGTTTCTGAAAAGTCAATCTTGATTCTAACAGATGCTGTATAAATAAAGCTGAATTGACTCATATAAAATAAACCTCCTGCTGCCTGTCAGTGGCAGGATGTCGACTTGAAAATGTTTTTTTTATTGTCTAAACTGTTTTCAGGTGTAGTTATTTTACACAAGCCAAAAGTGTTTTCATTTCATCTGAACTTGATTGGGGTCACATCACAACTTCCACAGGAGGCTCCTGTCTGGTGGAACCTACTCAGTGTAAATCCTCATATAGTTGCCCTGGATCACTGTTAGCCACGATGTCACCAACAGAAACTCAGTCAATGTCCAGAAAGGCTGCGCACACACTCCAGCATCTGCAGCCCAACCCTCACGCAGTGTGGCAGGACCGGGCAGTCATGGCAACACCTAGTGCTGGAGGACCACAGGTGACGTCTCATTTCATGAAAACATGTTACAAATGTGGTCGGATCAGTGTGTGTATGTGTGTGTGTGTGTGTGTGTGTGTGGGTGTGTGTGTGTGTGTGTGTGTGGGGGGGGGGGGTGTATGTGTGTGTGTGTGTGTGTATGGAGGGGGGTGGCTAACATGATGTTACCACACAGAACAACACAAACACATATTTACTCCTACGGTCACAGCCATCGTTATTGACATTTGCACAATAATGACTTTTTCTTCAATAAACGTGCAACAATGGGGCAGCGTTTGCGTGACTAACACTGACAAAAGGGCAGATGTGATCATGCTGGTTGAGTTCTCCCTTATTCATTATGGTGAACTGGACTTCTGAAGGATTAAATAGAAACGGGAACAACATACTCAATCACTAACAATCCTGTGTTCACCTTTTTGGAGCACATCATCGAGAGTCTGAAGGTTTATTTGTATATACACATACACACACACACACACACACACACACACACACACACACATTTGTAGTCAGTACACATTTTTCTCAATTCCTCTGCTTGTCAAACTTTTATTTCTCAGCTAACATGAGTCCCAGCTGCCAGAGTTCTCTCAGCATGGCAGGACTGATACACCTCACAGGGTATCCAAGTAATGTCTGCAAAACAATAAACTTTCAGCATGCATGACTGCAAGTAGAACCACACTTAATATGCTTGGGGCAGCAAATCGATTGGGAGTTGGAACATCAACTGTATGTGTGTGGAGAGGAAAAGAGAGAGTGAGAAGTAGATGGATGAGAGAGGAGAGGGAGAGAGAGGCAGAGAGGAGAATGATTCATGGGGAGGGGGAGCACTGCGGGGGGTTGCGCAATGATGACAGAAATCAATAAAGAATAATAATAACGAGAAACAACTGGGCAGATTATAAAGGTTATTAGGATGTGGAGAAAAGACCAGCTTTGTCCTGTCGAGTCTCATTGGGATACAGACGCATGAAAAACACCTTGATGTGATAATGCTGAATATATACTCTGGGTTGTTCCCTGTCTCTTTTCATTCAGAAGGGGATGGCTATAGCCTCCAGCATAGCGATGCAAGACTGTGAACAGAAGGTCATTGGATTAAACTTCTTCTGGTGCAGGAAGGGAGGGAATAATCTCCTGCCCCCAATCACTAATTAGGTGCCCTTAAGCAAGGTCTTCAACCTCCCAGCCCATCTCCTCAGCGGTACCCTCTGTGGAGCATCTCCCAAGTGCACATATGGGATGAGTTGGGGACCACCCTCAGAACAAATTATGGAGAAACAACAGTAGCACCACAATCTTTCAGTTAGTAGAAATGGAATCACAGTCACAAACAACAGTGGAATATAAAAAAAGGAACCTCTCCTTATCTTTGAGAGAGCGCACAGAAGCTGACGGCAGATTAATTAATATGATGATGATGTTGATTAATATGGTGCATGCATGTGCTGGGAAATTCAAAATGAACAGGCAGCCTTTCCAGAATATTGTTAAAAACGTTGTTTAACGGCAGAAATCCAACCAACGGAAAATCTCGTACACAGGAGGTATGACTGTATTTTCAAGCTCCTCTTGGCTGCTTTGTTTTGAACAAAAGGCTAAAACTGGGTAGGAGTGATGAGTGCCAGTGAACAGCGAACAGGTCAGAATTTTTTTGTGAAACCGTTTACAAATAGATTGATGACACATTTCCACCTCCTGCTTCCGTACAAAATTAGCCTAAAATAATAACCGCTGTGCGTGCGGCCGACGTTCTCGTGATGCCTTCTCTGCATAGCAACGGCGCTCACCTGCAAACAAGGCCCAGCTGACAATTATAATCAATCGGTGCCCTTCTCTCGTCTCAGTCCCTAATTAGTGAATGTGCTAATTAAATGTAATTTAAGCATTTGGTTTGACCCACGGTTTGTCACGCTAACACAGAGGGGTTAAAGATATGAACCCACATTCAGAGACATTCACAGAATGTTGTTCTTTCAATGTCTGTGAATTTTTAAGTGTATCCTCAAATTTTTTCTTTTGTTCCATCTCTTCTCATCAAGAAAATAGCTATGTGTCATCATTTCTTACACTTACCCACGCCCCTTTTCTTTCAAATCTTTCACCATTTCTGCAAATGCACTTGCTTCTCAACCACTATCTGCAGAAGAGAGGCAGATAGTGCATTGATACCATCATAGTTCTTGATGGACACATAGACACCTTTTTATCTGACTATTTTACAGTATTCGTTTTAATTTGGACAGTTGCAGAAGCTGCAGCATAGTCCTGAAACTCAAAAGCTCTAAAATTATCAGCCCAGTTTTCACTTTTGCATCGAGCTTCTACCCTCTTTGGTCTGCAGAAGCCAGAACGTCAAGGTATCTGGCAGAGTGGCTTCACCATGAAAACATGATCACTTGCTTTCATGAGACTATAAAGGCTGCGCACAGCTGGCCATGGTGGATGGAGTGGCTGGAAGGGTGCGGATGCTGGGTGGGATATGGTGGTGGTGCTGAAGCAGGGGTCTCAAAGCTGAGAGCACACTTCAGAGGAACCCATCTGTTCCCTTTGTCAAGTCCTGATGGGCAGAAATCCCTCAGCCAGGATCCCACTGACTGCCTCCAATGGGAATACACAGATCGCGGATACACACACACACACACGCACGCACACACACACACACACACACACACACACACACACACACACACACACACACACACACACACACACGCAGAGCACGATCAAATACTTAGAATCCACAAGGACTCGTGCCCACAGCACAAAGTAAACTCTGCACCTGTCATTTAACAGGACA
Source organism: Lagocephalus sceleratus (assembly GCA_911728415.1). Classification (NCBI taxonomy): domain Eukaryota; kingdom Metazoa; phylum Chordata; class Actinopteri; order Tetraodontiformes; family Tetraodontidae; genus Lagocephalus; species Lagocephalus sceleratus. Next base: position 2,015,491 of record CAJVRN010000031.1, on the reverse strand, counting down.
TATATATGTGCTATCGTTTTTTTGTCCGAATCTGCTTCATTCCCTCCTCGTCTCGTCCTTGACCTCGTGACACCAAGACCAGGAGTCCTTCCTCAACTCCAGGTGGCAGCATGGGACAGAAGTCTATTTTCACCCAGTTTTATTGTGGAATTCACTGCTCATTCACCCAAAAGAGGGAGGTTGAAAATATTCAAAGATGACACGGATAATTCTGTTTGTCTTCTCTTGTAGAGGGAACGGTTTCAGCTTCATGTGTAGCAGCTAAGAGGATTTGTCTCAGCGTGGCGTCTCCGCTGCTGTTTTAAATCACTGTTGACAACAGAGTTCCCGGGATTAGATCTGCACTTTCATTACCATGGCAGTGATATCATCTCCTGCAAAATTGATAGTAGGTATATTATTTTACACTAAAATATTTCCTTCCTCACAAGACTGAAATTAAATTCACTTTAAAAGAGTACAGCAGACTACTTCTTTTTGAAGCTTATGAAGTGTTCATTTATATCTTGTTTGTCAATCAGTTTTTTCTACTCCCCCGCACTGTCGATTTGATCTGTTGTATTTCAAAAGTGTGTACTGTGTGGGTGAATACCTTTGTGATTGTACTGTAGATGTAAAAGAGAAAGCATGCACGGTCTTATGTGAGTACAAAACAATTATATATTTGAATTGGGGTCCTTGAATACTGCTGCACTCTTCAGGACAGAGAACTCACATGTTGTTCCTGGGATCTGCTGGAGCCACTCCTGCAGATTAGGGGTAGAGCCCCAAGTGTGCTGAAGACCACAGAGAACACTGTTGCCTTCATCTCCACATCCTCTCCCTCTCTCAGACCCTGGTATTTCTATTCCCCTCTTATATTTCTCTCTATCTATCTATCTATATATATATATATATATACATATACATATATATATATGTATATGTGTATGTGTGTGTGTGTATATATATATATACACATACACACATACATATACACATATATATATTATATATACATATACACATACATATATATGTATGTATATATATATATATATATATATATATACATATATATATACACACACATATATATATGTGTGTGTGTGTGTGTTTTACAATTTTGACTAATTAAAAATACCAGAGAATAAATAACAGTTTTTCTTTATTAACAAGCTACTACATTAGGTAGCACAATAGCATCCAGCAATGTTAAAAGACACAAAGAAAACACATCCATCTCAAGCTGTGCGGCTGTTTTTCACCATCAAAGAGGAAAACAACAAGTTAGCAAATTTCCAAATAACAATATCCTGGGAGGGTTGACAAGAACTCAAGTTTCTATATAACTGATCTGAAAATCCTTATCATGCATTTATACTAAAACCAATATGTTACTCACATATTTATGGAGAAATATAAATCCATTTAAAATGGTAACCATATTGTTTATAAGTGAGATTAGACATAATGTTAACATACAAACATTAAGAGGTAGCCACTGTTAATTGTTCAATTTGGTCTAAACTGGGCAGTATGAAGAAAAAAAGAGTTGGTGAACCCATTTAACCATTTTGTAATTCACAGAATTAGATCTCATTTGTGTGCTGCTATAGCAGGGATATCCTGTCATAACACAAGTGTGACAGGGAAGTGTTTGCCTCAGTTGAACCAAGCCATGCTTGGTAGTGCATTATCATTAGCAGGGAGCCACAGATTAATATTTCATTAGGACTGTGGCTTGCAGGGGCTTTCAGGCATACCAGATGATATGTTATTCCCTGCTTCACACTGATTACACTCTTACAGGCAGCAATGGCATACAAGAAGTCCCATTGTGATGGAAAGAGAAGAGGAGTGAGGTGTTGAGGAAGGACGAAGAGATATCCCTATTTAACAGTGAGTAAGCACAGATGGGCGGAATGATGCATCATCACTTTTCAGGCCATGGCCAGAACACACCACTCCAGGGCTGCTGTCAATGCTGGGTAGAAGTACCACTCTTAATAGGGTTGATTGTTGTGGGCAGCAGGGATTTAAATTTATAGAAAACTTCATCAAATGCATGGGAAAAGCTCCAGATAGAATACACAAACCTCAGAAAATAACCAAGAGTGATTTAGTTTTTTGGAGCTCGGAAATTGCTGCAGGACTGCAACTTCAGCTTCAACAGATTGCTGTAATTTTGCAACAAAAAAGTTTGTTCAGCTAATGCCAAGTTTTGGATTTGAGTTTTATAGGAATATATAGACTTTTGTAGCATTTCTCCCAAAGTCATGGGTGAGTGAGGGAAGAAAGGCCTGCATTATCCTCAGACATTCTTTATCATTCACTGCCAGTAATGCCTTCAGATAACATCTGGAAGGAAACCCCTGCACATCTGCCTGCTCTAGACTTAAATGGCAGGGATATATCTACTTGAATTGTCACAGGGTCAAAACATCGACCTGTAGTCAACAAGAAACAATGAATTGTGCTGCTTCTGTCTGCCCTAGTTTGTGTTTAAATATTTTTTTGGGGAAAAAAGTAGTGGTAAAATGATCTTTTGCTTTATATATTTAGTATTTGGTGTATACACTGAAGGTTTCTATGTCTTAAAAACCAAAAGTGAATATTCCTGTCAACCAGGGGCTTCATTTTGCTCCTCAGTTTCTTGTCTTATTTTATCATTTTATGTAAAACAACACCTGTGAGACATACATCTGCGTGTAAAATTGTCGTGTCTGTAGTGGATAATATTTGCACGGCGGTCTTTTGGTAAATAAACAGCGGCTACAGGAGGAGAACTTCCTTTGATCCAGCAGTTGCTTGTACAGTATTTCTGCCGCCTTCATATTTCATCCAGATGACTTGCGTGATAAAACTTAAGGATACGCTCCCCTCTGCAAAGTGCCGCTATTATTTTCGACATTTTCCACATACGGGGAGTCTTCAAAGAATGCATGTTTAAACCGCCAACTGTTTGATGTATCAAAGGAGTCGGATGCAAACTTTCTAAATGTCACCATGGGGGATCTTCCTCTCTTTTGATTCTGTCTTCATAAGGAACAGTAATGACAGCCCTGAAAGTGTTCCAACACCCTTATCAATGCTGCTTCTTGGCTCTTTTTCCATTCCTCCCTCTCTCTGAATAATCACTTTGAGGTTATGAACACCAATCATTATTTCACTCCATAAACCTGCATATTTTTGCTTTTTACATGATGTAAATTTGTGACTTGCAGCGAAACCGCTGTTGTCATTTGTCTGGGTTTCCAGGAAAAGCCTGTGTAATTACTCATAAAGCCGGAGTCCTAGTAGGGAGACTTTGGCTTTAACCTCAATTATTAGGCAGATAATGGTCTAAAAGGAGTCCTTAAAATCTCTTTATTGCCACAAGCAGTGCTGTGTTTCCAGACTGATGTAGAAATGGCTGCTGTGACTCAAGTGTTTCTGCAGATACACGCTCGTCCAAAGTAATCCCTCCATTATAAACTGATACAACTCATACGACATCACTGTCTTCTGCAGTCACCCCCCTCCATTGTTTAAGTGGAACTCTGATTTTATTTTTTTGCTTTCACTGGGGAGATGGGGAGATGTAAATAAAAATGGAGCTGATTACAATGCACAGGATGGGTTCATGCTTAGTTAATCAGACCATCAGTGATGGTAATCAGCATCGTATTGAATCAAGTTAAGTTTCACCTCTGCAGCCTTCAAAGTTCTCACTTCCTGCATACATATTTGATTAAAAACAACAGCTACGCAGGCCATATTAAAATAAGGACATACTTAAGCTCTGATGAGTCCTAATTAACCCTACAATGAGTTCATTTAAACCTATGACACTCAAACAAGTCAATCTGTAGAGACCAAGATGCAACCAAGATTTCTTTCAACATTGAGAAACTGAGAAAAGGTCATTAATTAACACTTTATCTGAGACCATCAAGGTTATTTTTTATTTTTTCCAAAAAAAGATTATAGTTAAAGGTTATGTTGTTTTCTTTAGACATGCAAACATAAAATTATTAAAAGTCATTTTCTGATTCCAGACCAGTGCACCAATTTTTTACTTTAAAGAAAATAGTCAGTGACATTAAATCTTCCCAAATGGATAATTGGTATTAGAAAACCTTTTTTTTCTAAAGAAATGTGTTTGCATTGCAAATGTGACACATTCACTAAACATAAAACAATAATGGTGATTTTTAGGAACACTGTTTACCTTTTTTTTTTTTTTTACTCAGCTAAGATATTTCATAGTAATTTTCCACAAATCATTGCACACTAAATATGCAGCAGTATATGGCTAAAAAACAGGACAAAACGGAAGACATCCAAAATCTTCCTCAAACAGATGAGAAATGTAACCATCACATGATCTGTCTTCCCTGGAATGCAGGATTCTTTTCAGGATGGAATCATCTCAGGTTCAATTCTGGTGTGGGTCTTTCTATGGCAGATTTTCCACTGCAGGAGTTGTTATCATTAACTGGGATTTTGAAAGAAAAAAAAAACCTTGGTGTGTTTCCCTTGAATTTACCCAGGGAAATAAAGTTCCTGGAATTCTTGAGTGCTGAAGAACAATGATCAGTGGAGCCCAATTCGCAGCACATTGGTGCAGCACCTCTACATACTTGCTGTGCTCAAGAAAGCATCCAGCTATATACTTAATTTATAAAAGCGAATACAGCTGGGGTTTGAGTTCGTTTTCTGGAATCTTTTGTTGCTTGTCAAGCATCACAATTTTGTAAGTTAAATTTAGCCCCAAATGTAACACACTGCAACATTTATTATTAGGAACATAATACAGCGATGATCATTGTTAAACACATGCAGGGTGCAACATTTGTGGTGTGAAAAAGAATGTCTTATCTCATCGAGTGCCACCAATCTGTGTGCTATGTCAAAGTGGGAGAAAGCAGGGACTCATTAAATTATCTGAAATTGCAGGAAGCATTGTTGTAGACAAACAAAATTAGAATAATTGTTATTATGTGGTCATTGAGAACCATTCACACCCATTGTAATCACAAGCAGCATTATTCATTATTTAAATTGCCTGACACAAATTGGCTCTCATTTGGGTTCCTGACCAAAAGAGCAAGAGTTCAGATTCAGCTTGGAGACACAAGAATAAAATGCGACTGTTTTCCAGGATGCGTCTCTGTGCTCAGCCCACCCATGGACATGGTGTGCGCTGGAGCAGAATACCGAAGAAGAGCATGAAATGGGAATAATATTTAGCTATCTTTTCTCGCCACTAGCAGCTGTCCGAGTCAACGGGAATTGCTGCCATTGTTGAATCCTCTGTAGTATTTTGGCATTTGCTCCCACATGCGGTGTGTGGTCACTGTCGGCCTGACCTGCCTGGACTTTGTGTGCGCAGTCTCGTATGAAGAAAACACCTCTGTTAACAGGCCGGGGCAGAAATGCTCCATCGTATTTCCTGGAGTACTGGCTGCTTCCTTCAGTTTGACATTCAGAATGACACCCTACCATGATCCTGATTCTTTGACACCCCCTTCCTCTCTCACACACACAAACACATTTTTAACAGTACCTGCATCCCTGTGTATATACTGACAGACTAATAGGCTTTCTATGGTGTCACAGCAGTCAGCAAAGGTGACATGATCAGGGTATCTCAAGCTACTTTTCCTAAGTTAACACAATCTCTTTCTACTTATTATCGTGAAAAACAGTCAAATTCCCAGGACACGTTTCTAACACACTCTGCTCTGCATGGTTGATGTTGTAGCTTCAAGAGGGTCCTCTGAAGTCCCAAGCTCTTCACAGCTCCTGCAGTACAGAGTTGGAACCATCAGGAAACAAAGGACTGAGGGAGAATATGCTCTCATTTTCCAGAGAAAGTTGAAAGCCGTGCAGCTCCTTCTAATGCTCAGAGGCCTGTTTTAGATATAGGGAGCTTTTAATGTCTAATGCAGCGTGCCACACTCGCTGACATTGTCAGTGGTGAAAGACGGACTTCAAAAAAGTTACAAACATGGAATGCTCCAGTCTTTTAGGAAAAGGTTCTCCGTGTGTGAAGGAGTGGCAAATGATGTAATCAGAGTGAAATTTTAATAATGAATTTAATAATGATTTACACTGATAAAATGAATAGCTTATAGTCACATTGCACAAACTGGATTGCCTTGCCAACAAAATGAAAAAGAAATCCTCTGATTGTCTCTACCCACCTGTCTTGCTGAAAGACTTTGACCTCAGTGTGCATTGAATGTGTGTGTGTTTGTGTGTGTGTGTGTGTTTGTGTGTGTGTGTTTGTGTGTGCGTGTTGGGGGTGGGGGGGAGTGGGTGGGTTACTTTGTTCTGCTCTCAGGTTAAAAGCACAGTACAATGTAGGAACCGTACAACATATGACATGTGGCTCGTACTACCAAAAAATGAAATCCATAATATGTTTCATTTTTTCTTTGATGGAGAGTACACGTGAGCTAAAAAGAGTAATTAAAGCTGTTTTTAATCTGCAATATGGCTCTGCCAATCAGGTCTGACAACAAAAATAAGGATCAGACCGCAGTGTCACAATTTTAATGTCTGATTCTCAATAAGTGTGAGCTTGATATACAGTTTATACCACAGCGGATGAGCTATGGTCATAAAAACTATAGAAAACATATATAACTTGGTATAACTTGATGATGTGGCTTGACACACACCTCTACAGAACCTATTTCTAATTTATAACACACTAATTAAATATGGCTTGATACACACACACACACACACACACACACACACACACACACACACACACACACACACACACGCTATGTACATAAATGTGGCATTTATTTTTTGGAATCCAGTTTAGCTATACATATTACTCAGTCAGTCACTCTGATGAATATGCTTTTCAAACATGCAGAAGATAAAGGGATGCATACTTGGCTTTTATTTATGCATTTCTCATCATTTTAACACAACATATTTTAATAGAAAGACTCTTTAGGTCAATAGAATCAATGGAGAACTTTCTGGCCAGGTGTGATCCTCCAGGGGCTCCCTCCAGGGTCCTTGGTTGTCCCCTTGCTTCTTCATTCTTTATAGAAACACGTGCTGCAGCAACAAGGAAGACAGATTCATTTCAAAGTATGTAGATGATTCTGTCACTAAGCCTGCTAAAACAAAATGAATCAAGCCATGGATTAGTTACCCAGGTTCTTCTAGGATAGTTTCATAGGTCCTTTTTACACATTAATCTTTCCAAAATAAAAGACAACAATAACCTTAATTTTAAAGCAAATTGTGAAGCTGAGTATAAGAAGGAAAACCAGCGTTTATACTGTTAGAAATATGTCCTCTGTCCACATTGATTGCACACTGTTAACCCTATTTTATTGCTGTTTTATTGAATCCATACTCTCTTTTAGTTTAGTGTCATGGTTCAGCAACCTATCCCTAAATCATAAGACCTCCTTGAACCAACTTGTTAGATGGGCTAATAGGCCGATAGGAGAATCACAGCTGAAACATGAATCTCTCAATAAAAGAACAATTAAACAGGTTAGCTGGGTCCATTATGGAAGATGGCTCCCACCCAGTATTTTGCAAATTCCATCAGGTCACAGATACCTGTTTAACCTGTGGTTAAAGCCCAAAACACAAAGGGACAGCCTGTAGCCATTAGGATGCGAAACGTAACATATATACCTACATACCTTTGGGTGCTAATAGAGTTACCTTGCACCTTGAGGAGATGTTTTTATGTTGCTCTATGTAATTATGTTTTAATACATATTGAATATTTTACAAGCATAAAAGCAGCAGCCATCTGAGAATCCTCCAAAAGTGTGGCAAACCTGAATGGAAAGGAGAAACACAGTGTGGTGATCTGGACCTGACCAGAGCTTGTGCAGGGGAACGAAACTGATCATGTCATTGCATTACCTCAGCCACTATATAAGTAATTATGTTTAAGCTTTTAGCCCATGAGTAGAGTAGTAGAAATGATTTCATGGTTGCAGCATAATGTGTCTCCTGCTGATTTCCAGACTTTCCTGCAGCTGCTTTTTTTGTGCGTTGATGAAGTTCTTTTGATCTTATGAAATTTTATCATCACATTGAGGCCCATTCTGTCAAACTCCGCTGTTGTTGTAATTAGAGTTTCAGGATGAAAATGATCGAACCCCGTTACAGCAATCAGCAGATCTCTGGTGACGGATATGGGGGTACGGGGTCTGACCTGGCACATCTGATCAGTGACGGGATAGACGGAAACAAATGGGGCACACAGTATTCATCTGGCCAGGAGAGGGCTCTGGATGTCAGGAAACAAACACGTATCCCACACAAAGACGCTGCCAGTTAGCTATCGTCTTCCTTTCCTTCTTCTACCTCTACCATCCTCCTCTTCTTCTTCGCCCATTCTCCTCTTCACCCTGTGCACCAAGACAGTGAACATTAACACCCTGGTCTAGTCTCTGACTGCTGTTGAATATTTCAATATAGTTCTGCTTATCTGGCAGCCCCTCTGACCTGCCTGGATGAGCGAGGGAGAGGCTGAGATTCACATGGCGGGCTGTGGAATGGATACTATACACAGTCATATATAAGTGAAGAGCTTGCCTGGAGGTGAGCATGCACATGAATACCAGATCTCACTCCACTCCTCTTTTTCTGGACAACCAACAAATTCTATAGGCACTGATTTCCAGTGGAAACTCAAATGAAGTTTTTTTCATATTTTTAATTTTTGCAACATTTAACATAGCAGTTCCTGGAATATTGGATGTGGAAATTGCAGAACCAAGGACTTTCTCCTTGAATTTGCTGTCACAATTTATTCCAACCCTAGTTAATGAACCCAAGCCGTTTAGATTAAAGCTGGAGGTCATCAGGTTGACAGAATGAATAAAACTGTGAGCAAAACACTGGTTATACGCATAACCACATTTGACATAGTAATGAAGCATATTTATTTATGATGTTTCAATCATTAAAGAATGTCCATAAACATGAACCGTACAACTGAGTTGCAACCTAAAGATGTTGGTTGATTTGGTTAAAGCAAATATAAGCAATTCACATTTGTCCACTGTCCACTTTAAATCTTATTTTTTGAGACTCAGCCTTTGAAAGTTCACTAAATAAATGCTATCAAACAGCTTTGCTTTCTTGTCGATATAGTATTTCTCACTCACTTGAAAGGTGATTTCGTTTGCAGCTTGAGTAATCTTGAACGCACCACCAGCATTGCCCTTGACTGACATGAATCCTGAATGAGAAATGAAACTGGGGGATATGAATAAATAGATCACAACTGTGTGTTTGTGATCCACAAACTTGTGCTGTTATTTGTGTTTTGTTGTTGATAAGAAGTCATGTTTTACAGGAAATGCAATCCAGTTGGTCTGGGGTGGTGGACCACCACGAGGAGAAAAGAACGTTGTGGAGGACCTCACAGAGAGAGCTCTTGCCGGACATTAGGAGGTTAAAGATTTGAGTCTTCTCAAAAGAGATAACTTAAAGACTCTCTGGATAGCAACATGTTGGCATAAGGGGAGGGTGAGGGACACCATGGTGCCTCTAATTGGTTTCTCTTTCTGGAACATCCATCGCTCTCTTTTTCTCGGGGAGCCGCTGTGCTCAGAGAGCCACAACTGAGAGCTCAGCAAAGCCTATTGGATTTAAAGAGAATCTGTATCTTAAAAGGGTGCTGGGCTGCAGGAGGGAGGGCCATCACAATCAATAATTCATAAGGTCTTTCCTTATTACGGTTTCTCCTGACTGGGCTAGTGCTTCTAATGCCCAGCTCTGTGTTGGATGAGAAGTTTCTTGGAACGTAAAGTCACAAAGGAACCGTTAGTTGAGCCCCACTGCCAGTTGCCGACTCTGCCATTCTCAGACTAGTCTCAAACATTCACATAGTCAACACTGCTTTTTGTTCCCAATTTCCTAAACTCTTCAAATATAAATCCAGTCCCTTTAGCATAATAATGACAATGTAGTACACTTGATATGTAAAGAGGTCTTTGCATGGATGGAACAGGCTAAAAGGCTTCTGTTTGTGCAGGTTAAGACAGTCATGCTTCAGGATTGCTGCACCAACATGCGGGAGAAAGGTTCTCTGCTGTTGCATTTGAAAAGGGGTTTCTTTTCTTTGACACACAAAGCACTTGGAAAGACTAATAAAAAATGACAAGTACACGAGAGCGGACATCTGAGTTTAAACACTACAGCTTGGATAAACATTGTTTCCTACTGCAGTATGTGCTAACAAGGATCAGTTCCCAATCCAAATAAAGGATTTTTTAGACACAAACACAGACACAGACACAGACACAGACACACACAAACACACACGTGTTCCCCAGCCCCTGAGCCTAACCACCCCAACTAAGCTCCTAAACTGACCTAAACCCAGTTCCAACCTCAAAACCAGGTTTTGACCATCAAATAGTCCTTTGACATTGTGAGTCAAAATGTCCTCAATTACATAAATTATCCTCGCTTTAATAGTATAGGGAGGATTTTTTTACTCACTGTGTAGCAAGTACACACACATACACACATACACGCACACACACACACCTACACACACACACACACACACCTACACACACACACACAAACACACACACAGGGCTACCTGTGCTACAATTTTAGGGTTTTGGACTGAAGACCTTTTTTTAAATAAGGAAACAAACAATTTCAGTTGGGGAGTAATAAAACCACACTGAATTGCATTTGATGGTAGCAAATATATTGTGAAATCATTAGTTTACTCATCTAGTGTGCTTTGTCAACGCGAGCATTGCAACAAAGCATTTTCAGCAGATAGAACATAAAGACGTGGCCTCCGTGATGCTCTTCCATTAGATAAAACCTGATGAAAGCACCTTTCAAATTCCCCGTGTCATCCCTAGTCTGGCCTTCCAGTAGACAGACTATAATGACCCCAGTGAGATGTTTTTCTTTATTAGTTCTGAAGATGGAATATAAAATAAAAGATAAAAAATTACCCTAGTTTAACATCCTCATTCAAGAAATCTGTCCTCAATGACTTAAATGCTGCTGACCCCCATCTATGTCAATTAATGTCATCAATTACCTGATGAGGTTTGATAGCTGTGACTTCAAACAATGCCAAGCCAAGTCAACTTTTTTCAGTGCACTTTAGAAAACAGCAGGATGTTTGTGTGCATCCCTGAACGCCATTGTTCAGACTGCTGGACAAATGCAGATTCATGGACCCTGTGGTCAGGTCTCCTCTCTCATTAGACTGCAGCTGCAGCATATTAAGAGTGGATGAATTACTCATCTGCCACGTGTTTGGATGTAACCATGACCAGAGAGCCTCTCTGAAAGTCCCTGCATCAGCTCTTTCTTGGTCTTCCCTTACCTTGTCTAGCTGCTCAAAATGAGTTACCTTTCAAATACTCAACTATCAAACTGGTTGGGTTTACTTTTTCTTTGTTTCAATGTTCATTTTTTTTTTTACTAAGATCAATTTACAGTGATTGATATCGATCCTAATAAGATGCACCCAAACTGGTTGGGTTTACCTTTTCTTTGTTTCAATGTTCTTTTTTTTTTTTTTTTTTTTTTTACTAAGATCAATTTACAGTGATTGATATCGATCCTAATAAGATGCACCCACAGGGAATGATTTTGGAATAACATTCACAGTCAGAGTAAATCCCATATGTTCATTTAATGTCACTACACCACTGAGCAGGTAAACATCATGTGAAACAACACATCATTATGTTCATTATGTTAAATGAAAAGGCACCTCATTAGTGTGGAGAGTTTTATCCGCCATGGATCACAATTTGTACAAGTGGTTTGCTCCTGCCACGGGGGGAGTCGACTCAAGTTCCCTCGATCGCTGGCATTTTCCTCTGTTGTATGCTATATTAAAGTCTTTCTATTTAAAGTGCAACCTTAATAATAGCTGTCACACTGCCCCTCTAGCTACTGTGAGGAGTAAAAGCATGTTTCACTGCTGAAAGGTGAAACAAAATGTTTCAACAGCCAACACTTCATGGCCCTTAGCGCCAGTTTCTGATGCATAAGATCTCTTTGAGAATCACCAGCAACTATGATTAGGTGATCAAAAACCCAGCAACTGTCAACAATCACTGTTTGACACAGAGAATGGGTTGCCCTGACAAAGGATTGTGAACAGCTTCAGCCTCCTGACTCTCATGAACCAAGATGCCATTAAGAATTGATGAGCAAGGTGTACTTTCACACCTGTGACTCCTCAGCTGTATGCAATCAATGCATCATTATTTGATGCTTTCTTGTTTTGTTGGCACAACAAGGAAAAGCAAATTCTAACAATGAATTAAAAAAATTAAATAAACAAAATTAAAATAACTGCACTTAAATTAAACTGTTCTATTGAAACTGTTCAGTTCTAACCAAATGAACTGTGCTTAATATTCTATTACATTTCTCACTGATTATTTATTACTCAATATGTATTTGACAAATAAAATGTATTCCAATGTAAAGCTACTGATGATGATGATAATAATGATGATGATGATGATGATGATGATGATGATGATGATGAAGTATTCTCACCAATAGGAGCTACCAGATGTTACACACATTTAAACTTTCATCTGTGGTGGAATGTTTATTCCCAGCTGACACTAAAGCATGCATTAGAAAGATTTGGAGTGATTCTACCATTTCAGGTTAATGGCAGTTAATTATTATTTATATACATTTATTCATTTATGGTTCAGACATCAGAGTCTGAGTTTGTAACTGTCAAATGTTCAGACCAGCAAGTGGAAGACTGTTGGTGCTGCCATGATTCCACCTGGAATTACGATGTAATTAATTCTCTTTTTCATCCTCTGTAAAGATCTGCATGAAAGGAAAGACTTAGCATTGAGGCTGGTGATGATCAGACAGAATTTCTCTGACTCGCACCGTTTACTCTGCCTGGCCATAACTAGAACCCTTCCCTCCAGAAAAGGAAAGAGGCTTTGATATCGCTTTGATGTCCCTGACAACTCTGATTCAGTAATGAAGTGGCTAACCTGTTTGAATTCAGCCAACGTTGCTCACTCCACCTCTAAATGCCACAGAATGATTGGAAAATATTCTTGGATCATCATTAATACAACTCAGACAAACAGGAATCTGGAAGAAACACATGCTTTCCTCCATGATAGATTTTGCAGGTCTTTAAAAATACTCTTTGTACTTTAGCTTTGTGCTTCCAGGTCTCTCTGTGTCCTCTGACAACAATAACTTTATCAAAATGATCGTGTGTGTGTGTGTGTGTTTGTGTGTGTGTGTGTGTGGGGGGGGTTGGAGCGGGTGTTACATGAAAAGCATCTTTGTGTTTCATGAAGATATTCCAAAATAATCTCCAACAAGACAAGAACCATTAGGCTTTGTTTGCCATGGAAATTAACCAGCCTTTGTTTATTGAAAGAACATCTTAATGTCTTATTCTCTTTGAAATAATGAACTGAAACAAGATGAAAACAAGTTAATTTCTAATCCGCTCTCCGTTTCGCATTGGCCTATTACCCCTGAGTATTAGCAACTTTTTTTGTTCTTGTAATTCCAGAAGACAACAAAACTGATGTGTTCAATTCTTTCTTTATTTAGCTGCTTAAGATATGCCAGCCTGCCTTGGTTTAGTGATCCTGCCACACATTACTGTTAAGATCAGACTCAAAATCCACCAGTAGGAAACATTCCAACGGCCGTCCACAAGGGTGACGTGGCACAGAAGGGAAGGGGATTCAGACACCCCAGAGGAGGTTAGGATAAGTAGGCTAAGAACACATGAGGGTACTTAGGTCAGGTAGCGAAGTGGAGGGTATTTTATTTTTTTGCATTTGAATTACAGCTGCATTATAATTTGTCAAAGCACTTCATTACAGCCATAGAAACTTCATGAAAAGGTACAAAATCTTCTTCTTCTTCTTCTTCTTCTTCTTCTTCTTCTTATTATTATATATGTCATATTCTGTTATTCTTGTCTTTATCATTGTAGCCAGTGTGACAGATATGTAATATGAAAGAATCAGATGTATAACTACCAAGCATTTAGTGTCAAAACCTTCATTCATGCATACATAAACATAGAGAGCACTTCTGGATGATCTTGTGTGACCTGCAGGGGAATAACTGTTTAGGATGCAGACAAACTGTTGAGTTTATTTTTTAAAAAGTGATGCAATGGATTAGATTGGGAAAAAAAATCCTTGGTAAAAGATTATGAATCACAATGATGAAATAGCTTTCATTAACCTGCTATCTTGGTTTCTCAGAGTGGCACGACGAAGCACAACAGCGCGTCAGTACTAAAAAGCTGTTATGCTCCGACGCACGTCGACTGCTCACTCACTTGTGTTGTCAGACTGAGGCGTGTTTTGCTCTGTGTTTCATGTCCCTGTCTTTGCTCTCCTGTTTGCTTCATCTCTACACTGTCACCTGGTTGTTGGAGGGTTTTAGCTGATATAAATAGCTGCTCCTCCTGCAGATGTGTGGATTGTTAGTCAGTGTTGCTGTCAGAGCCTGTTTACACCACGTGCAGCTTCTTCCTGAGGTCTGCGGTCCTCATACTGTCACATGTGATTGGATGTCTGCTGCTCGATGGCCCATTCTGCCGACACGGCGCGGAGGGAGGAAGTGGTTCTGAAGCCCACCAGCAGTTGCTGTCATCTTCAGGCCTGGCTCGGGGCTCAGGATAAGCGAAGGTAAAGATTGATGGATGACACAAACAGAATGTTGTAGAGGAGATGGGGCTTGCTGACAGAATCTGGTTCAGATTGAAAAGGTCCTGAGAGGGCCAGTTTGACTTCAACCACACATGACTAACTGCCCTGTAGGCAGGTAGAGAAAAGGCCCTGTCATCATCTATCACTGTATCTTAGCTCTGGAGGCAACACTACATCTATACAACAAATACTGTGCATTCTGTATGGAGCTGAAATGTGAGCTGAACTAATAGATGACTTACATAGCTTCTTTAATGTGTGTAATGTGTTAGTAATGTGTGCCTTAGCCCCATTTATATGAACAAATTCAATAAAAGAAAATAATAGTGCCCAAGCTGGAGGCCAATTGTTTTACCCCTCCCTGTCTTAAGGTAGAAATGGATTAGAAATAAAGGGAATTTATTTATATGAATATCCTTCAAAGTAGGCACGCTGACATGGTTTGAGCTCCATCAACAGCATTCATCTGAGCTCGCTGCAACGCAACCAGGCTGAAAGAATTTAAGCACTCATCTCGCTGCAAGGTGCCTGCGTAATCCTTGTTCAGCGACGGCATTAGTCACATCTTAATCTTTGCTGTGTGAATGAGGAGGAAAGTCTTCACGTTTCCCCCCCTCCTCACCTAAAACACAGTGGGTTTTCTTGGTTGAGCGGAAACATTTCTTGAGGTGCTGAAGGCAGCAGCACATCTGGACGCTCGAGCTTCCCCAGTAGGAGCGTGCGTGCTGCTGTCACTGCTGCAGGTGGATGCTTGTGTCAATCTGGGGGACTGGACTCATGAAACACAGGCGGCATTTCAGCGAGACTCAGCCGTCCGCCCGAGGGTCTGCCTCGGGTGTTGCACTTCATGAAGATGGAGAAGCTTCTGATAGTTCCCACCGATAAATAACATCTGATTTCTCCTTAATGACGGGACTGAAAGGCATGCTGGGAGCGGGGATCTGCGGAGCAGGAAGCTGGAGGCAGGATGTAATTCTCATCAGCTGGAGGTGCAGAATGTGGGCTGCACAGCTCGTCAGGAAAAATGTACTTGCAGCTCCCAAATATTACGTTACGCTGAGCAAAATTTGAAACACTGCTTCAATATTTATGCAAAAAACATTTATACATAATCTTGGCCAATGTCATTGTGTCATTGTTATTCTTCTAACACACCAACTATCTTTAACTTTGTATACTAGAACATACACTTACACCCAGAGGTACACACTGTGTGTGTATACATATATATCGTTCATTCAATCAGATCTGCTTGTCTTCCACCTGCTGATGGTTCTATCATAAAACGCTGGTCTACTTGTGGTTCCCAGAGTCTTTGGGAGTAGACTGGGGGGCCGAGCATTTAGCTACCAGGCCCCTCTGCTATGGAACCAGCTCCCTGTCCTGGTATGGGAGGCTGAGTCCATCGCTGCTTTCAAGACCAGACTTAAAACCTACCTCTTTGAAAAAGCTTATTGTTATTAATTCTGTAGTTCCAGTTACTATCATAGATAGACTAATGATCACACTTAGGGGGTCGTGTAATCGTCAGGTTAAGATACTAGTTATGCTGCTATAGGCCGAGGCTGAGGGTCCAGAAACAGGATCACCTGACAGGCCTCCTCACTGGTGATGGTTTCCTCTCCTCTCCTTTCCTCCTCCTCATTAAGCAGACTAGTTATGCAGATTCCTGTGTAGTTTTTCTGCCCCCCTCTATTTACTTACAGGTATCGCCGCCGTCGGAGCTGCATGACAACATCTGGCCCGCCGACCTGTTGTATATTGTATTTTTGTATCTCTGTGTATGTTTTCTGTGTTCTGTGCCTCTCCTCTCCTCTCCCTCTTCTTCCTCTCCTCTCCTCTCTCTCTCTCTACCCAGCCGGCCATCAGCAGGAAGGTCCCCCTACATGAGCCTGGTCCTGCTCAAGGTTTCTTCCTGTTAAAGGGGAGTTTTTCCTTGCCACTGTTGCTTGTCTGGGGTTAGGCCCTGGGATTCTGGAAAGGCCTTGAAACTATTTTGATTGTATAAGACGCTATAGAAATAAAGATTGATTGATTGATTGATTGATATATACACACACACACACACACACACACATATATATATGTATATATATATATATATATATATATATATATATATATATGTGTATATAGACACACACACAGACCATCATGCTATAGACTATATACACTACATATATATAGCTCCAACAGGTGAAATTAAATTAAACCAGATTACCAGATTTGGTGAACCCAGAGCGATTATGTGTGCAGCTATGTGAGCAGAGCAGGATATTACGCTATTTACCTTGCAAAACAAACTCAGGTTATGGAGAGAAAAAAACGAGAGAACATAACAATGTGATTTGGTGCAGGCCTGAGCAATTACCTCACAACAGGAACGGGTGGTAATAGCAGCAAATAAGCGTTGATTTTTTCAAGACTCGCTTACATTTTCATTGTCTGTTGCAGTTGAAAATTACATTCCATGTGGATGTCTTGTAACAGAAATCTACCACATGCTTATCAAGCTGAGCATTTTGATTTGGAGCATTTTCAGTGCAGCTTTAAAACATCTTTCGGGGAGCTGAGTTTTTCAACTTGTGTGAGAAAATTTGTTCAAAGTTAGCCAAGAGAGGAGTATAACTACTTTAACTACTAAACTACTAAAACTGGTCTAGAAAAAAAGAAACAAAGCCAGCCAAAGCACCGGTCCAGCCAGTATTCCTGAAGTGGGGAGTTGGAGACGAATCTTTGAAACAGATTTTGGGGACCAGCTATCATCAGAAATGTTAAAGTGACCAATTATTATCATCATCATTATTAATGTTATTACGCCATTGTGTATTTCTTTATCCACGTTGGTGTGTTTCAGTGATCCATGAAGTGGTCATTCAAGTGTCATTCCATGAATAGGAGCCTGATCAAGCAGAGGCTGTTGTCATGGCAACTGCCAGGGGAACAGACATAAGGGCACGGATGATTGCCTGGACTGAAGAGTGCTTGATGGGAAGGTAGGGTCCGCTCGACAATCATGGCTCAGCTGCTCGGGTTTCATGTGACAAACAGAAGCATTTGGGATGGGGCGGCAGCAAATCCCAAATGTACAAAAGTCAGCGGACTGATCATTCAATCAGATCTGCTTGTCTTCCACCTGCTGATGGTTCTATCATAAAGCTCACCCTCATCATTTAAGTTCAAAACCAGTTTCTATAACTCTGGACACTTTTTCCACCTTTCAGAAACCTTCAAAGCTTCTTAACATCATACAAGGTGTTTCTTGAGTCTCTGGGTGAATCGGGATGCTGCCTTGTGTAAGATTATAGCTGTTATAGTCATCTACAGATGCCCCACTATTGATTCTTACATGGAGCAAATAGTCGGCTTAATGTACTAAACCAGTGGAGCAAAGCTGACATCATCCAGCCGCGGCCCTTTTCCCAGCGTGGTACGCAGAGATAAGTGTTCCTCTAAACAACACAGCTTATTGTTAAGCCTAACGTCTGCCTGATGGATTAATTATAAAATGTCTTTTTAAAAAGTCTATTGATTTGATAGTTTTGTATACAGACAATCTTTAAACAAGCAGACGGTAGCATCAGCATGCCAGAATAAGATCCAGAGCTTTTATCTGCTTACACGGGACGCCGCGTGCAGTCTTGTGACCATGCTGAGATATCAGGTGCTGTCTGGGTAAAAACAGACACTCAAAGTCAAAAGCAGTCTTGTGAGGGAAAAGAGGATGAAATAATAGAGCGACAGCTCAAGTTGCCGCAAGAGCTGTAAAAGATTTGAACTAGCACAAAGAAGTGAGTGACTTCTTTGTCTGTCTGTGACATTTTTTTCTTTCTTAAGCAGCCAGAACCAGAACCAGTCTGCCAGGTTCTGTGTCAATCTTGTGACTTATTTGACTCATATCACTTCATTCATTTGTGGACATGGAGGATGGGGTCTGTGAATACTCCCATCTCTCTTTGGTGACATTTGTCTCACGTGCCAGGGTCTGCAACATTTCGATGTCAGAGTTCAGTGGCAGTCATTGTGGCCACGTTTTGGGGAATGTGGGAATGAGATGCTACAAAGGTTTGCTGGATGAATGCATTAACCTAACATAAACTAAATAAACATGAAAAAGGTCCACCCTTTTGTGTTTTAAAATGGATATATTGAATTGCAAGATTTACAGAACATTTAATTAATATAAATATTAACATCCCATTTACTATTTCCAGCACGACCAAATGTATTTAAATTTATTTAATTTAAAAGCGTAGATCTAGTTAAAGAGCCCATCTTCAAGCAGTCATGCATATTGCATACCCCTGTGAGCATTCCTTAGAAGTACATTAAACAGACATGATACACAGTAATGTTTTTGAACATTCCAAAAATGTAAATATGGATTTTTAACTTAAACATAAGACAAATGTATAGAGTTACCATTTTCTTGCTTTTATATCAGCAGCTGCACATACTGTGTCATTGATTAATAATAATTAATTAATAACATTAGATTTATTAACTTGGCAACTTACTGATTGGAATGCAAACTATAAGTTGTTACCTTAAGCAACTATCTAATAGCAAAAGCTTTGAATTGTGTGTATTATTGGCCCCTGTCAGTAACTAAGCTGTGACCTGTCTCTCTCAGATTTGTTTAATGTCCTGTACATTCAGCTATGTTTATTTAATTTTTTTTCTTTATTATTATTACACACCTCACATTTCCGGGCTCAGTGTCTTCCTCTGGGTTTAGATGCAACAAAGTCCTGCACCTCAGTAACTGGCTTCACACTAGAAATTAAAAAAAGTAAAGTAAAATTTGCCTTTTTATGGTCTGTCAATTTTCCTGGTGTAAACAGGCTTTAACCATTAATCCCTCATTTCCTATCCTATTCTCCTTAGGGACCTTAGAGCTACCATCACCTCGTATTTAGTCATATTTAGCCTATCAAAGTTATTCAATACACAGTAACTTTCGTGCTACCTCTGGAGGAGGGACTCTCCTTACTTTACATTTCCCATCTTTATACTCTATTTGAATGTCTGCTCCCCCTCATTTCCCCTGTGTCTTATTAAACTGCTCTCCCTTGTGGATTTTGTTGTGTATGTTTTCCACCCTGTTTTCATCTTTGTACTTTGTCTTCTTTATCCAAAGCATCGTCTTAAGTCTCTAGTGTTTTTGTGGGCTTTGGGAATTTGGAGTAGGTCTTTTTTATTTCTATTTATTTACTTTTTTTTGTAACATCAAGCTTACCTGTGTTTGACCTCTACCAGCATATACGCCATTCATTTCATCAATAATCTAAAGCCTATAAATGTCACCTTTGTGACTCAACGTAACATAAATAATAAAAATGTATTTTATAAACAAATGTTTTCAACAAAATATGTTCAACAGCATGCATAGCCTCCACATTGTGGCTGAAGATGTGCCATTATACACTGTATTATTCTATTTTTTTCCTGTGGGTAAACTGTTTGACGTCCTTTGAGTCATAGCAGCGCTGCCATTCTTCATGGTCATGGAAGTGTCGTGCTTCTATAGCTGATATTCTCTGAGTTTGGGTTGTTTTCTGCTACCCTGCATATTGGATTTTTTCCAGCTATTGGTAAAATATCTTATTTTATATAGGTATAAAACACAATTCTCTCAATGAATGTGAAAGTCTGTAAAGGCCCGACAGGTTATAAAAGAAGAAGGAAATGGCTAAATGAAATTTTTGCATATGAGAGGAACAAGAGCTCATGAGTCTTCATTTGTTATCATCCATAAGCATAGTTTAATAAAAGCAGTGCTCCTGCCAAAGTTAGGCGAGAAGCTAATGCATCCTGATTGACCTTCTTCTCTGCAGGCAACCCCAGAGGTGTCAGACTTCATCCTCTCCCACCCTGCCAGAGGGGATATCACCCAGTTTGATAGATGATGAATTCCTGAAGGATTGCCTCCAGTCATTCAACGGACAGAAAATAGCTCATAGCCCACATGACGAATGTTGCCCTTCCCACACACTTTATTTGACCCAAAGAAAGATGGACAGCTTGCTTTGTTGTTTTCTCTCTCCATCTCTTTTACATGTTAACAATTATCACATCCACCCACCACATGGGATGATTTTCAGGGTATATATTTAATTCTGTTAACACGTGCGCAAATTGATTGTTGGCTGCAGAATCGTTCGTTAAAGAACGAGACATTTCCTGGCAAGGAGCACGTTGATGGAGAGCGGATCATTAGTGGCCCTGTGGGTCCTTTTAATATACTCTACCAACACTGGGTGATGCCGTCTTGACTTGAGTGGGAGGATCAGGCCTACAAATCAACCCAGTTGACCTGTAATTTAACATATCAGGATACAGGCCCCAGTATTTTCTAATTATAGAGTATATATTCTCCTGTAGGAACTGAGGAAGATGGTTTTAAATAAAAAAAAATATGTGTGAGAAGAACAATAAATGATGTATGTACACAGCTGAATATTTGAAATAATGACATTGTTTTTTAAATTCAAATGCAAACTAGTAGCACATTGTGCAATTGCATTACAGATTTTCATTACTATATGTTAATTTTGCCCCCATTGTGGTAGTCTACATTCAACTTATATGTAGTGACACATGAGCAGCACTAAGGGCTGTATTGGAATAACAGCGATAATTGCCAAACCTGTAAAGAACTGTATCCTTGTTTCCTCATTTCTTATATATATTAGAATAATTTAATTTCCTATGATTGTAAATCACATGAGAAATATTAAACTGCAAAAATACAAAGAAAAATGCATTATAGAGTCATTTATTTTATAGTAGATTTGAGTAAAACAAGCTATTTCATAAACGGCATGTGTCCAATCAAATAGTTACTATTTTCATATATTTATATGTTGATTCATCCAATTAAGGAATGAGCTAATGAAGGGTTTTTTGTAGAATATTATCGTGGAATATCATGTCACTGACAAACACACAAAAATGTGCCATGAATAGATCTGTGGCCTTGCTGGGACATTTCAGTGGAGGAAACATAGCCCCCTGATGGCTTCTCAAGCCAAAGAACAGGCAGGCTCCGGGTCACAAGTTAAATGAAACCCTCAAATGCATCTTGAGCCAGCATTGATTTCCTGAATCGCTCTATGAGCAAAATTCAATGGCTGGCCCCTGATTAAACATCCGCAGCATGTTCAGCAAAGTAGTGGAGGTTTTCTCCTGATCACCACTGGTACCACTGGGAATTCAAAGCTGATTGTTTTAAGTGGTTAGCTCACTGAGCTGCTTTGACTCAACCAATCGGCCGCTGCCACACCAGGAAAGGCAATCACACAGAGTCATATTTAGGTAATGCTCAGATTGTTCATTTTCAGGAAGCTGACAAAAGAAAAGCCTCCTGATGTGGGAAAGGTTTCCATGATTGCCTCATCTTTATTTGAAGACTGTGATGGTTCAGGTCTGTAGTTCTAATGCAGAGATGATAGCCACAATAGTGAGTACATTTAATATTTCCAGGCCTTTTCATGCTAAAAAATAACCAACTGGGCTTAAACAGGATCTATTTTTGTTCCCTCAATCTGTCTAATGAAGATTAACCCATTTAACTTTGGAAATAGGAAGCTAGTCTTAGTTAAACATCTTGAAAACTTGAATTCTCACTTCTGTGAAAAGCTAGGGGCTGCTTTTGAAAATCCTCTAGAAGATCCTTGGCTTTTGAATCCATAGTTTGAAGAAGTCATAAATGGGCCAAAGAAGTAATTAGAATTTCCACTGAGGGCGATGACACTTGACTTAGATTGATCACAGTGCAGTCTTTCAGGTACAGTCAACCCTGATTAGCAAATTTTGGGATCCCGAAAGAAATTTCAGTTTTTCAAAGTTTCAGTTTTGTTTAAGCATGATCAGCCAGCACAAGTCATATCAAATATGTTCAACCTACCTGCTGGTGTGTGTTGACTAGTGATGTGTTTTCTGAACTTACTGAGAAGGATCTTGGGAGGGAGGAGGGGAGCACTATTAGGAAAATACTTCAGATGAAGAACACGATGGCTAAGATGTAACTGGTTGTCATTGCCTATCATGTTTTTATTATGAAATTACAATTATGGGAAGATATGATCGACCACAGGCACTATATTGGCCAGTTAGGAGGCTGTTCTTTGAAGTAGCTATGGGCATTACCATAACGATCAACAAATGTTGTTCTCATTATGGAAAATGCATTTTATCGATTTCTCTGTGTTAAATAATTGTCTTCTTTCTAATACCTCCACTTTTAAATGAATGAATTTGAATTTTTGTTAGTACCTGTCTTCGATGGGATCAGATTATTGTCATTTCCATTATTTCTTGTA
Organism: Lagocephalus sceleratus; assembly: GCA_911728415.1. NCBI lineage: Eukaryota > Metazoa > Chordata > Actinopteri > Tetraodontiformes > Tetraodontidae > Lagocephalus > Lagocephalus sceleratus. The sequence goes on along the minus strand of CAJVRN010000031.1, from coordinate 1,992,474 downwards.
GAACTATTTTTTTTTCAAACTGATTTTTGAGAACCAAGGTATCATTGTTCAGTCTTTAGCAATGTGAGAATGAAACAGTCGGTCAGCCAGAAAACAGGCCTGGACCATTTAGGTCTAGTATTATTTTTATATAATATAAAAATTGCTCCTATAGAAAAGGTGCTGTAAAGAACTTTTCCCCTCAAAGAGGATGTAAATGGATGGGGTGCTCTGCTAGAGTGGATTTGGGGGAGCCAGCCGAGGCTGACTAATCAGAGTGTGCTTGGGAGAGCATTAAGACAGACATGTGGAGGGGAAATGTGACACCTGGAAATTACACAATGTAATGGAATCAGCCAAGTGGTAAATGTAGCTTTTAAATAGGTTTTGTGTTCTCCATTAACTTGCCAAACACTGATTGGTTCTGACAGCAAGGGAAGGGGACGGTCAGCAAGCTGCCCCCCTCCCTCCAGCACAGCCTTTATTCTGCATGTGCACACAGGTACAGATAGTCCTGCTCGCACCACTCACCGGGGGACACAAAGATCTTTGGATCTAATTGAAGCTTTTGGAGCCAACTGAAAAGTCTGCCAAGAGCTGGGTACAGGTGATCACAGCACAGGGCCTGCAACTATTAATGCATCCTTTTGTGGAGGTCGCGCAGACACATCTACCCCATTTCATGGTAAAGGTCTTGGCAGTGGGAAGGAACAATTTCTGCATACATGAAACCCAAATTAATAAATTTAATACATTTTATTAATAAATTAATAAAATATACAGCTGTAAAATCAAGATATACTACAGATATGGAAAATAAAATAATGGAAGCAGAATTGTGGGGATTTGCATTAAAATGTGACATTAGTTGAACAAAAAAAATAAATACAATTCACCTGATGCCCTTTGAGAGAGTCTGACATATCATTTCAAGTTTTCGGTGAGTTTTCTAAAGGCAGTCATGAATAACATGTTTTAATCAGGGAAAATGCAGAATCTTCCCAAAAACATTTGCATCTTTGTCACTGAAGTTTCTTTCCTGCCCTTCAATCCAGTTTTGTTCTTCAGTCATTTCACCCACACGTTAAATGGCAAATCCAGTTACATTGAGGAGCACCTGGCTTCTGAATGACTGAAGGATAGAAGCCTGATTGCTTTATTGTCTGTGTCACATTGCAGTTAACTGATTCCACTGAAGGTTTGTAAAGCGTCCACCTGTGCAGCATGCATTCTTTCTGTCATCCCACCAAGTAAATTGGGCTGTGTGGTTGTGTGGTTGTGTTGTCTCTGCTGTCATGGAACGATGAAGCACTGTCACACTTGTAAATGTTCCTCACTGTCAGTCTACTACACAGACATGCAAGTAACAAACAAGACGAACTGAGATAAGTTAAGATAGCAGCACAAATAATGCAATATGTTACACGATTAAAAATGTCAACAACATTAACAAAATAATTTCCTTGACTGATTTTAAGCTCAGAGACTTAAAATAAAAAAAACACACAAAAAACAACCCCTTAGCAATATATAGAAGAGTAATATACACAATAGTTCATCATATGTGCACTGCAGTAGAGGCAGCATTAACAGGCTGGCGTTCCCTTGTGCAGGAGTGATGCATTCACTGAACACTGAAAGTTTCATCAGAAATTCTGCTGATCCTCCCTGGACCTGCTTTAACATGTCCACGTATGTTCATCATATTTATATAAAAGTGGTCAAAATTATTACAACATCTGAAAGCACATTTTATCCCATTCCTTCTGCGCACGGTCAAGAGGTGTTTCTGTGAATGTACAGCCAATCTGTCCAGCTTGGCCCAAATTTGCTGTGGGGTTGAGGGTCACCATCATCGTCATCAGTGTGTTCTTGTAGAGCTACCATAGTTACAGCAAGTTGGAGGGATGTTGAAAAGTGGACTTTATCTCTGAGAAAGAGTGATTACTTTAAAACCAAAAAGTTAAATCTAAATGTATGAATTTATGCAGTAGCTCTGTTTTTTTTCCATCATCATCATCATCATCATCATCATCATCATCATCATCATCATCATCATTAACGTCTGCTTCAAACATGTCAGCAGAATTAGTCGACCCTTGAATGCTGCAGAGCTGTCTCACGACATAAGCTCAGTTATCACTGGTAACTTATCAGACAGTTAAGGCGTCTGTAAAACACAACGTTACACACTAGCATACGGTGCTTGGTTCTACTTTTCCTGTCTTCATTATGCATAGCTGCCAAAAAAGAGCGGGGGCAGTAAGTGCTGTTTGCCTTGCCTCTGCTCAGAGCTCTCACATGTTCAGCGATATGTGGGAGTTTGAACTGGCTCAAGGGGGCCTGCGCAGTTGCATGCAGCTCATAAGCCTCAGCCTTCACACAAACCCTGCAGTCCTTTCAATGCAAATGAGGGGGGGAATGAGAAGAGGGCTTAGTTGGGTATGTTCTGTATCTGCCTCTCTGCTTTTGCATTTCAAATGAATAAATGATAAAAGCCCCCCTTTTTTATTCAGCTGGTGACTGTCGTCCCTTATTCTTCCTTTTCATTCTCTCAACTCCTTCTCTTCCAACACCACATCCCAGCCAACCTCCCATTCCTGGTTACTCTCTCTCTCTCTCTCTGTCACGCTTCCAACACTTTTAAATTACAGGTTGAATCATATCAGGTGACTAATGTTACCAGAGTCTTCTGGCAGCTCATTCCATTAACAATACAGACTACGTGCGATATTTCCAGATAAATCTGTACTATTTCCACCTTATGAACATTTCTGGGGGGATTTGGGAAGCCTGTGGGCTGAAGAGAGGAAAGAAAGAGTATTTGAGTTTGTTTTGACTTTGACTCCAATAACGATGCCCACAGAACCTTCCACCTTTTTCTTGTGTTAACTTTCCACAATGTTACTGGGTTTATTACTGCCCTCCATTACCAACCATCTTAGCCCCCATTTTTCCCAGCACTGCAGTGTTATATGTGAATAGATGCATCATGGGAATGTTTGGGGATTAAACATTAATGCAGAGTTAAGGGTAAATCACTGGTGATGCTGGGAATATATTCCTAATGACATAATGGGAGGTATATGTGCTTTGACCAAGTCAGTTGTGTAAAATCAGTTTATAATTAAAAAAAACCCCAAAAAAACATGAGGCAAATGTTTGACCTTTGTATTCAGGCTCAGAGACAACAGAATATTTCAAAATTAATTGGCACAAATATCACACCCAAAGTATAAAGTCAGGTTCCAGGTCAGTGCTGGAAGTTAATGCCAGTCTTTTTGTACTTTTTATGAACAAAGGTGGGCTTAGTCACAGTTTTGACACCTCATATAACGTGACTTTAGTTTGCATAAAGGTGTCGCTGAAAACAAGGAGCTTCACTTCATATTGCAGATGGTGGGTGATCCTTTATTCACAGGTTGTTTCCTCCTCAAGGACTCACTGACGAGTTTAGTGAAATGGAAATGTGTGGCATTCTGCAGCTTTGACTCCATCTCTGTCAAACCATCTCTTTTTAAATAGTCGTCAGTGGAATTTCTTTTTCTCCTATTAAATTATGGATGTTCACATATGGATTATCACACTATTATGCATATTTTGTGACAGCCTGCAATGGATTTAAAAGTTAAAAAATATATTTGCAGATGAGTTTACAGAGACAAAAACAAAACTAAATGAAGAATATTCATTTATTTTTAATCTGGCTTTTATTTCCACATTTTCATAGAGATGTGCATTATGAAATGACAATACTCATCTGCTTTCATATATTAATAATGCAGAATTCAGGCTGCTATGCTGACATTTCACACTATCACTTCTGCGGAGGCTGTAAACATATTTTAGTCTAAAATTATTTGTGTGTTGTTTGCAGAAGAAAAGCAAAGTAGAAAAATGCCTGAAAAAAGGATGCAATAAAATAGTTGTTTTCATGATGAAAACACAAGTGTGTAGAGGGGGAAGGGTCTGACTCATCCTGACACTAATTTAAAGATGGAAGATATTAGTCAGTGCTCTTACTTCACAGACACAGTCATTGTTAGTATCCACAGCTCTAAATATGTGCTTGTTGTGACCTTTATTTATTTATGGGCTCTTATTCTCAACATCACTGTGCAGAAAGGAGTCTCTCTGAGCTCAAGAGTAAAGAAGAAATTCCATGAGGCTGAAACGTTTACCACATTTAATCTTTAATGAGGCCGGTTCAAATTTTATCACACTTCCCTTTTTTAAGCATCAGTCAGAATCGTTCACGCCTGCTGGAGGATTCTGAAGCCATGATGCGAGACCGCTCTTATCGGGGAAGGCAGATGGAATTGTTGATATTTGACAGACAAGCTGATATCGGATTTTGGTTTTATCTCCTGTCACTTCATAGGGTGAAGAGCCTGATGGGCTGCATCTTCACAGTGACAAAAGGCCAGAAACACAGCACACGTCCACAGATGGAGAGGCTGTGTTTTTAATAACCTCAGTGCCACTACGGCCCTGCAATGATGATCCACACTGGGGGGAACCGGCAGAGGTGATGACATCTCTCGCAAAACCAATACGGCATTATGTTACGAGAGGTGTTTATGTTGAGCTATTTACTGTCTGTGTTATTGTCACCTTTAAATAAATATATAGTATATATGGGTTTAGTAATCTGCATTTAATTTGAATGCAGATAAAGGAAGACCTGCAGTATGACCCATAAGCTCTTTATTATCCAGTCACATACACATAAAGGAAGCCAGTAAACATCAGGTCAATGGCGTCCTCCTCAGACAGGACCAGCGACTCCAGGTGACATCCCTGCAGCTTAGATTTGACCGTGTGACTGTTAAAGACCAACAGCTGACCACAGAGCCTTAATATGAACCGATCCCTTAACCACACGCTGAATGTCAACAGTCACGCGCACTTACATCAGTGTGATGAATCACTGCCACGGCTCATCATACCGATACTCCAACCAATCGCTCATGTGTAGCTTAGCATGCATTAGCATGAGTGAACCCCCCCAACCCCAACCCTAACCCAACCCCCCCACAGGAGCCTGAAGCCTCCTGGAGCATTCCTCATAAAGACCAGCCTTTACTTCACAAAAGATTCATTCTGACAATTAAATCACACTGCAGCTGAGAGAGGAAAGTTGAGAGGCTTGTTCAGGGAGATACAGACTACTTAAGGACGATTGATAAATTATGTATTACACATTTGAGGCGAGGGGCAAAGTGGCAGATGAGGGCCTCAATTTTTTATAGGAACAGTGTTTAAAAGTGTTGATAGATTACAGTCATGTGGGAGTCTGGCAATTTCTTACCACCAGCTCCTACCCAGCTTTATTTCAGTGACGGTGAGTACAAAAGACCTCCCTCCCTTTTTTTTTTTCAATTGGCCCCCACTCTACAAACCTTTAAATTGCATTTTAAAACATAGTTTACCTTTCTGGCTTTTAACCCAGGATAAGAACTATGTGGTCTTTGTCATGATTGTCATACTTTTCTGTGTTCTTTTTAATATGTTGTTTTGTATGTGCTCTTTTTTATTTAAATACTTTGTGCAACACTTTGAAAAGCTTGTTTGTTTTTTTAATGTGCTATATTAATAAAGTAAAAGATGGTTTAACGTGTCTCATGTAGAAATGTCATTTTCTGTGATTATCATTGTTCTTGATTGCTGATTGTTATTTGTCTTTTTTATATTTGCAAGAGCTGATGAGATGTGAGTGTGTAGAATATTAATTCTTCTAAGTTCAGGCACTATTTTAACGACTTTTTATTGAGACAAAGTCAAAATGTCACAAAGGTATTTAAAGGGAGAATTCCAGCCCACCACTTCTTTTCTAACACTTCAGTTGTTGGACAACCTGATCCAGGTGAACAGCCAGTTCACCTGTGTCTGCAGCTGTACCAGTGAAAGTGACGTTCAAGGAGGTTTTACTGGGAGATGACTGTGGCATGATTCCTTCATCACGTTGTCTTCACGAGGTTTCCCTCCTCTGTGCAACATTTTCCCTAGTATAGTCGGGAAGCGGATGCCTCTGTTGCAGGAATGACCTTTGCCTAATGTCCGACCATAGCGGAACCTGACACCAAAAGAACAGGAATGAGTTGATGAGCAGCATGGATCATCTGGCTCAAAAAGCACAACAACATGCAGGTTTAAGCAAAAGCATGCTGCATTATTAATGATGCACTACTTGGGGAGGACCTGGGGGCCAAGCCGAGGGAAGACATCTGTCAGCAAGCAGCACATTTCTTTCCAGGCTGAGGTTCTTTGGTCCAGACTAGCTTGAGGACACAAGAAATGTGTGTGTGTGTGTGTGTGTGTGTGTATGGGTGAGTGAGTGTGTGTGTGTGTGGGGGGTGTATGTAACATTCATCAATTCTTCCTGCTCATTTTGTTTCATAGTGTTGTTTTTTTTTTTTTTTTCTTCCGTTTTGCCAGACAAGACACTTGGGGCTATTTTAGGACTCATTAGTTAAATTGGCAATAAACAGCAATTACTGTTGCAGCTGCAAATTGCATTCCTCAGCTACTAGAAACAGCCAAGTGAAAAGAATGTTGGAGTTATGAATGAAAAGAATTCCACACCACCCCAGCGTTTATGCTGCATGAGTGTTTGGAGCGATGATAATTACTGCTGAGCTGGTCAGAAAGTTCACCTTTAAAAATTCCTCTGGACCAGTGGAGTCTATTTCTTCTTCCCTGCTTTAATAATAGTACATTTGTGGGCTTGTGTGTGGGTTTTCATGACTCAATAAAAAATAAATGAATAAATAATAAGCTCAATTGAAGGCATTTGGTAGACATGCATGCTCCAGCTTCTTTCTTACACAGAAACCCTCCCTGTTCCCTGCACGGATGCATTATTCATGTGCCTAGTTGAGCAAGTGTGTGGTTGGAAATCTGATGATAGGGAACAGTATATACGCTGCACGCAAATCATAATATATCTACTAAAACTATACTGTTTGGTGAGAAGTCAAATCTTTTTGCATTTAACATTACATTCACTTCAGAATTCAATCACCAAACAACAGAGCCTGTATTTATAAGGATTTTAAGTAAAGTAAGGAGAGAAAGATTCTCCATTAATTCTCCATTTCTGCCAGAAATGGAGAATTAATGTAAGGAAGCAAAATTTATTTATATAGCATTTCTCACAGAGAAGACTCTCAAAGTGCTTCACATTTAAGAAACAAAACAAAATACAGACAACTTTTCATAAATATGCCAGTTTAAAAGAGATTTAAATAAAATCAAAGCATCAATCCAGCCTATTGAAAAGCCTACTCAAACAGGCATGGTTTTAACTGCTTTTGAAAACTTCCAACACAAGAGGCGGCTCTAAGCTCAAGCAGGAGAAAGTAATGGAGATGATGAACTCAGTAATGTCATCGGAGGCCTGTTATCAATCACCACACTGAGCCATCGTTTTTCCCTCGTCTTAAAACAAACCTGTGACACTGTGCTACAGAGATGGTACATGCGTGTACAGCAGAGGGACGAATGACCTGTGAGGGACCTTTTTTTTTTTTCCATAGCATTTGTTTTTCATACCTGCATGTGTGTGGGAGCAATTCACAAGCAATGGAACCCCAGACAGAAGAGTAATTGATTCGGAGGATCTTCAAATCAATTCCTGGACAGCTGGGGCCGAGGAGATTAGAAGTGAAGCACAGGCAGCCCGGAGTGTAGTCAGAGCGGCCTCAGAGCAAACAGTAATCTCAGGATTATAGACCTGGGGGAGATGTACCTGTTTTCTCTCATTTTCTTCCCTCTTGCTCTCCCAGCGGTGACAGTATACTTTCAGGGCTAAATGCTCTTCCCTAAAATGCTGTAGTCCTTCTTTCCATCTGTAGAATCTCACAGTAAAAGGTAAATTAAACATAATGTTCAAGGGTAAAATTTCCACTAATATATTAGCAGAGGACACCTGACTTCCTTTTGCTTGCCATCGGGTGACTTTTGACCTCTTTATTGTCAGGAATTCCACCACATGACCAGGTCAGACCATGAAGAGGTCATCTGGGGCGTGGCTTAATGAAAGCACTTAACCTAATGAGTTAAATAAGGCAATATATTGGAAGGTCATTTGTTTGTGCAGCCCTAAGGTGCAGATGTCTGTCCTAAGGTTGGAAATGTAGCTTTCCTGGTTACATAAAACTACCAGTAAATCTGTCACTTTAATGGTAGAAAGATTAGCTTTACAGGAAGTCTGAAAAACGACACAACAGGCTCTATATTTGACCAACTAACTCCTAGTATGTTGCTGTATGTGCAACTTTTATCATTTTGCTTTTAAATGCTTTATAATTCTGCCTCTTAACAGCCACGAGAAACACGACGAATTAAGCCCCAATTAACTAAAGCTGGGATGGGGCAGCGACCACATCATTGCGGTCAGAGAATGTCTTAATATGTGATGGAGACACAACCAAATCCATTATGCCGACTCCACTGTTTTCCTACATTTTAATTGTTTCTCAGGGGAGTTTAGCTATAACAATGCCACAGCTGAGGATAATACTGTGGGGCAGCTGTGCACACTCAGAAATCACTCACATAAGGTATCCTCCAACTGAAATGAAACCAGCATGCCTTCTTCTCCTCATTACCAAGTTTAATACTCCCCATCTGAATCGAAGTTTGTGAAACTTTACTTATTACCCCCATAAATGAGGAATAAATACGCTTTGACAATGACACATGTATTGTGCTCCGGACCATCTTAATAAGCTGGAGGCCAAGTGTTTACCTCCAAAAGCAGAGTGGCAGCTCTGGAATAAAGCGATAACAGGTTTGCAAGGATGGTACAATGTGTAGCAGAAGAATTGTGTGACACCAGTAAATGAGCTGCAACTGTAATATTTCATGCTCTTTTGGGACAAATAAATAATTCATGCTTGACGTATCAGACTATTCATCAATATACTTCATGTTCCCCATCCAGTGTGCACCGCGGTGGAAACATTCACATTTGAGGATGAGAGGATTTTAAGATCTCTCCCACAGGTCACAACTAATGACAAATGAAATGATGAGTCAATCAAAAAAGGACTGACTAGCAGCAGAATATTTTATATAAAAATGTCAAATTTCTGTCCCATCCTCTCTCAAATGATTTTTCTTCTCCCTTTTTATCGTCAGAGTTGAGGCTCTGAGTGTTGGTTCTGACAAAACAATTCATTTGAAGTTGTCACACTGGGCTCTGGGACAGTAACCATTAGCTGCAGCTTTCATTTCCATATATCAGGAGCTTTCTTTTCTCTTTTGAGGGTCTGCAGATCAAACCTGGAGGTCCTCTCACTTCACTTCTGCGAGAAGCTCAAATTGAAAAAGTGTTCTGTGTGAGGAGATTAAAAGAGGAACAATAGCTAGAGGATGGATATCTCAGTCAGCAGATTCCTACTGGAGACAGTTCAAATGAGGCCCTGTAACAGGATGAGACTTCTATCATCCGCGTGGTCACATTGATGAGAATGAAGGCTCTTTCAGGGACTTGACGGGCGCTCAAGGTGATTACTGGCTGATTAACATTACAGTAATTGTGAGATGATTCCTGATAGGGATGTGACTGTAACTCAGCAGTTCATGGCCTTTGCGGGGCCTAATTTCAGGCTATTGAGCGGGATGCTGTTGGGCACATGACGAATCCTCTGAACATGCTGAGTGCAGAATGGAACGTGACTCTGTCGAGTTGTGCTATGATGCTTCTTGCGTTTCTCGGTCTGACGCTCGAGCCCATCACATTTCCCCAGAGCCAGCTGGTGGGGTTTTGAAGACTTCCTTTAGACTACCAGGACACACAACAGACACACACACACACATGTAGTTTATTGAATTATTGATCTTTAGTCAGTCAATCTGATTTTCCTGACAACTGAAAACAACCTTTTAAAGCAGCCTATATTTGATGTGCAATGCAAATGTGATCCGTCATAACCTGACCAACATTAATATTTGCACCTTCATTAATGCATTTTTATAAAAGAATAATAAAATTATGCTTCTCACACAGCTTAGGAAATGTAATATTTCTGTCTGATTTGAGTTCATGAGTACTGAGTTTCTAAGATACCATGAAGTAGTTTGTCTCCTTTGCTTGGAGTCATCTTTTTACAGCTTTCAAAAAATATACTTCTTTTCTTCCTGCATTTTGCATGCAGCCTACCTACAGGTAAGAAGGCCACCAAGTGCACAGCTGGGACTGATGGGATGGGAATATGGCCCTGGAAATTGTTCAGCATACTCAGACTATTCACAAAAAAACTTCTTTTTATATTCCGTCGGGCTTGCAAAAAAATGGACTCCAGGAGGAGATTGTGCATGTTTGAATAGTCAGTTTCAAAAGATGTGAGTGACACCAGAGTCATAAAACCTGCTAGCTGAGCCACAGAAATGCTCACCGATCAGTTTCATGCTCATACGCTTCCTTTATAGACATTCGGGATGGCTTACATTAGTGTGCACGGTCATATAAGAGGCAGACACTTTAATGTCTGGTAAAATGTCTATTACTTGACCAGCCATGGAGCCTTTGTCTCTGAAAGCTAAGATTTGCAAATTTTAGACTTATTAGAGAATGCAATAATGAGAATGTACATGCTGCGCTGAATAAAAAAGAAAGTGGAACACTGCAAATATACTGAGTGTTATCATAGTATAATTATTCAATAAACACTCCATTTGACACTTAAACCTTTGTATTCTCTCTCTCTCTCTCTCTGTCACTCACACACTCACACACACACTCGCACACACACACTCGCACACACACACACACACACACACACACACACACACACACACACACTTTTGCTTATTTGAGATTCCTGCTTCATTTCTTATTGTTTGTTTTCAGCAGCAGTCAAAAAAGAGAAAAGAATCAATAACTCTAAAATAAGACTGCTGGTCCTCCAAATCCTCTATGATTACCCACAGATCATCAATAACTACTGCAAACATGGTCCTTATACACTCTGTCAAAGCTAATTGATCTCCAGTAGTTGAAAACTGAACAGCTGTTCTGTGCAGGAGAACCTTGGTCTGTCCAAATACTGTTTTCTGCAGCAGATTAAATATATATCACCTTCACATGCTGAAACAATGGACCAAACACACAGTAGACGTAGGCGGAGTCTTCTCTGTGCTTTCACCAGAGCCGCTGTGCACATACAGCTAAGCTATTCATCTGCAGCGCCTTGGCGACTCTGGTCTCTGTTTCTGGTCTTCTAGCCTAAATTCTGCAACCATCTGTGGTGCAGCAGAGATACCTTAGAATGACTTTGGGGCCTAATAGAAAAACTGGACCACTGATATCTGCGTGCTTTTCAAAAGAGCAAAACAGATAAAGTAATAAACTGGGAGTCTTCATGTGGCACAAAGGGGAGCGGCACACATTATTCAAGCAACTGGATTTCATCTTTAATGGATTTGGTAGAAAGATGGCCAGCCTTTTGAGACAGATCGTTGCTCTTTGAAACTGACGTGCTGATAAAAAAGCCTTGGCTAAACTTTTGTATAGAATTTTACATAAAACTCATTCATCTAGAGTGAAAGAAAAGAAAACCAAAAAAAACAACAGAGAGAAGAAGGACGGGCACACACGATAGATAATGACTTAATCTACCCTGATACCATAGCCACAGGATTTACCCAATCAATTCATCAGTCAGTCAATCATGAGTCATATATTATTTTTGAACGATGCAAGTACAACATTAGACAACCTCAGAAACATCAGGTGTCATGAAATATTATATATAATAGAGAGAGAGAGGAGAGAGAGAAAGAGAGAGACAGAGAGAGAGGGAGAGAGAGAAGAGAGAGAGACAGACGAGAGACAGAAAGAGAGACAGAGAGAGAGAGAGGGAGGGAGAGAGAAGATCCTCAGTTCTGCCAAATCTTGTCACTGGACTTTTTGCCATCCTCTGTCAGCTCAGTTAGCCGTGGCGCTGGTGCCCTCATAGCTGACTGCATTGTAATTGGATTGCAACCTTGGTTCAAGGGGGTAATCACAGCTGGCAACAGAGCTCAGTTTCCTCCCAGTGAACACAGCTGGACACCAGAGGAAGAGTGGACTGATGGAAAACTGCTGGGGGCCAGTGTTGCGTCACACAGCACCGGAGCCACTTACTGTAGCCTCTCCCCACTTTGTTTGGTCTACCTCATTTAGTTATTTTTCTTTTGTCTAATAAGTGACATTATTCTGCTGAGAAGACCACTATTACTATTACAGGGCATGGACCTTACACTACCACTGTGTTCGCTGGTTGTATTTCCTCTGAGACCCTTCCCCTTCATGCTACTGATGATGTTCCTGCTTCCACTCGCCCACTCACAGGAGACTGATTTAAGGCCACACCTATGCATGTTGACATGCATGTTGGCATGTGTCCTCCTTCAAGCATCACATGTACAGATGGGTGAAATGAGTGAAATCTCCACAATCTTTACTTGTTCATGTCATGGCAAGCAGCACGCTCGTTCCTGCTGCACGAGAACTACGAGGTCTCTGGTCAGAAAACAAACACTTCCATAAATAAAGCCAGAGGAACACTTTTTTCAGGCAAGTTAAATACACTGGTCAGAAATCTTATCAACACAGACTTCTTCTCTGTGGGGCCACCACTTCTCCTCCATGTTGAATCAAACTGTTTCTGCTTTATATCTGATTTTGCAGAGCACATTTATGGACCCACTTATGGAGCACTTAAGGACCCAGTCTCAGAAGGTGATTAAACAGTTATTTCCTTGCCATCTTATTTTGCTGGTAGTTTTGGCCAATTTCTCTCCATTTTAGACTAAAATACATGTTTTGCACAAGGACCTTGTCAGATATATATTTTCAGTACCTGATAACATGTTTCACCAACTGTTGTATGTGTTTAAATGCCTCAATTCTTCTGTTCCTCTCATAAAGATACATGTTCAAAGTTTTATAGAGTCAACCATCAAATGTTTTGAGGCAAAGTGAATATTTACTTAGTGATGTTCACACATAAAATGTGCATTTAAATTAGCACGTGCTAATTTAGTTACAGAGTGGACAGCTGGAAGACACATAGAAGCAGAAAGAAAAGAGTAAATGTTCTAAAATTAAAGGACATTTGCATGAAAAGGGTAATGTTTTGTTCAAAACATGTCCTACTCACACATGATGTTTCAGCACAGCCTCCATTCAAATTCTCCACGGCAGCATTCTAAGAACAGGTTCACACTCTCAAACCATTTTTATTCAATAAACACTTCGGTTTCATGACCAAGGACATATTTTTGAGCCTGTAAGACAAGACCTTTGTTCTGCTGAAGAGAGATAACTGATCCTTAGACAGGTCTGTGAAACAGTTTCCCCTTGAGATGATAGAAGACCAGCAGAACGCCCCCCATCCAATGTACAATGGAGAACACAATAACCAAGCCTGAGGGGGAGACAAAGAGATTGATAGACACACAGTTCTGATCACTCAACCAAAAAGGAAAAAAAACAAAACCTTCACTTTACTGCTTCTGTGCTTTATGCACATTTGTGTTTATGAAATTGCGATCGATTGTTTCAATTACATGCACGGTTAGAACACGGAGGCGTTGTCACAATTCTTGTGCCACTTGGAGTCAACCTTTGTAAAAATCACTCCAAGTTGTAAGAGCTGAAAAAAAGCTTCTCTTTTCAGACCTTTTTTTTTTAAAAAAAAAAATCAGATCCTCCTGTAATCTGAAGCAGTTGAGTAACACAGCCTCCACACATAAATGTACAAGACAGCAACTTGACAGTTGACATGAGCGGAGAAAAGTTTCGAAAAAAGAATGAAATTTGATTTCTCTCCTCCATGACTGTGAACAGCAGCTGTCTTCTCTGAATCATCGCTCCAAAGTTTAACGGCTCCAAGGCTCACAATGGAGCTTTCCCTCAGTTTTTTGAAGAATAACACACACACACACACACACACACACACACACATGCATGATAAAATAAGAGGCCTCCACATTAACCAGCAAAAGACCCAATCACAGGATTATTACACAAACTGTCACCCACTGATAGGCTAGCAAGAATAACAACGCAGAGGAAAATCGTTAGCAGGAATTGGTAATGAGGCAGTTACCACAGAATATAACACTAGAATGCAAAGTTTGCAAAAGTCGAGACAGCATGGACGGACAGTCAGCGTTGGCTGCATGTTAATTCGCAGTCTTCTGCCCAGAATAGTAAAATGCTACAAACCCAGTTTTCCTGTCTACATTTCCAGACTTCATTACTCCCATTACTGGCCAACACATCGATTATGTGGAGAATGGACGCTCCACTTCAAATACAGCTGCTCTGACCGTTGTTTTTACAGGGCTGTGTAGTTAACAAGTGCCTCTGCTCATCCATCGCTGTAACCATGGACTGACCCACAGCTCCGTCAGCGTGTGCTGAACACTATGGTGAACGTGCTGACGTTGCCATTTTGGCACAGCTACGGGACCAACAGAGGAAGCACACCTGCAGAGGGTCCCTGTTACCGGCTGCACCAAGAAATACAGGCTCAAGTCTGAATCCTCAAACGAGCCCCATGCTAAGCTGTTACCCACTTAGATTAACTGTTTAGAACTCTCTGACAGCCAAATGAAGGAGTATGAAACAAAGAGAAAATGTGATTCGAGTGACAGTTGAGTCATAACAGTTCCTGTAGCTCAGAGGTCTCCACCCTCCTCCCCAAAGGGCCGTGAGGCTGCAGGTTCTGGTTCCACCAGTCCAGCTCACCCAGTTTGACCAGTCAGCTGTTGAAGACTCAGATGAGTTGATGAAGTGTGTCCAGTCTGGTGCTGCTGGGTTGGACCAGAACCTGCAGCCTCACGGACCTCTGGGGGGGACCTGGAGACCCCTGGGGGGGACCTCGAGACCCCTGGTGTAGCTGCTGATATCAAATCAAATCTTTCAGAAGGAAAATACTCTTACAATTTGTGTTGGTTGATAACAATCCTCAAACAAAAAAAGTCATTTGACCTTTCCCACAACACATAACCTGCCCCCATCTCCTCCCCCTCTTACTGAGGTAGCACTAATGTGCTGATTGAAATTCTATTGACTGTACACTACACAAATCCCTCGTCTCTAATCCCCATAATTCCAGCATATTGCATTGTCGTTAACCACTCACTGGATGGTAAATACAAATCCTTCCACCTTTCACTTTGCAGTGCAAGGATAATTGCTGCATCCGTTCCTCAGAAGCATTCCCTTGGGCAGAGCCGAGCAGCACAGGAAACAGGCTCGGTTGTACTTGACACCTTAATATGTAGCTACAGTAAACAGGCACTCACTTGGCAGCAGCAGGAAGGGCCTCGTACACGTCTGCCATCGCTGACACGGCAGACACAGCGGCTAATTAGACCTTTGCAACCTCTTCCTGTTAAAACATGTCTCATCTTTGAATGGAGACTGTTTTCTGCTGGATTCACAGCTCTGAGCTTCAGCTCCCAAAATGGAGGCTGAAGCACAATGGATGCAAAATGTGCTATTATTAGATGTTATGGAATATTACGTTTTAACTGCTATTTGCAGCAGATTCAAGTGACAATCTCCTCCTTAACGTCCAAACAGCAGCAGCGCTCCGAGTGCAGTCTGTGTAATGATGACTACAGGAACCTGCTGCGTCGCTGCCATCATATTGTTTCGCTGACAAGACGTCACGCCGCGCTGTCAGGACATGATTTACAATGTTGTGATGTCATTATTTAAATCTTTTTCACAAAAGTGTAATCAAGTTTCTCTGTAGCATTTACAAAAGTCCCCAATGGAATCTACACCAAAAGTGAATGCCACTGAATACTAATTAATTTTTCATTTTCAGATACAGTAATAAATAATGAATGTTGCCTATTCATTATTGTTAATAATCAATATTCTCTTTTTTAATTCTACACATTAACTTAGGTATATAATTAGTTGTTATATACCTAATATATATATATATATATTAATAGAAATGCTTTGTTAGACACACAGGTAAGACAAATTATTAATTAAAATAAAAGTTCCTTCATTAGCAAATGGGTACAGGTTTGCTCATTATCCTGCTGTAGAGCAATGTTCAATTTGAAACCAACAGCCCACTGACATTTCCAGCCTTTCTGCAGCAGCTCAGCACCAACTCTGCATTACAGTTACAGAATTTCACTCCTCTTCTCCATTAAACAGAATCAACATCAAACTGAATCCACGCTGACGTGTGAAAAAATGATTTGAAGACAGTGGTTTTTTTGATGTTTCCAGCTCGGCGCAGATAACATCATATGTGGTGATCCATTCCAGATAGAGTGTGAGTGAAGACTGACTTCTGTGAGTCAATATATGCAAATGGGAGGCAGGCGAGGTTCACTTGTAGTGATTATCCATGTACAAGATCGTTGATTAAGACTGCTCTGTGCAGTGTACACTGATTTTCAGAATCACCCCCAGTGATGACCTCAGGAGGTGTCTTTTTAGCATGCTGTTGGCCACATGTAAAATACAGATGTTTGAAATCACGTGTGTGGCAAAAACATGGTGAATTTTTACCTTCCAGTGCAAACGTTGGTGTTATCTTAGTACATACGTCACAGATGAAGGGCTTGTCAATCCACTCCAGGACTCACAGTTTTGTTTATGTAGAAGTTCTGGAGGGAGAGATGAAAGCAACAGCAGAGGTGTCGGTAAAGCGCTCCCTGTTTGTGCCACTTCTGCAGCATCTGCTTCACTTTGTGATCAATTAGCCAAACACCCGAGTGTATTTTTTAATTAAGCAGAAGCTGGAGTCTGGAACGTGATCAGAACACTCAGCAGTAAAACAAAGAGCTTTTTTTTTTTTTTTTCGTATGTTTTGATAATTTGGCCCAAACCAGCACGCCCGCGTGTGGCTGCCGCGGCGCAAAGAGGGGCTTTCCCAACATGAAAGCGGAAATGACACGCTGCTGGTTGTGAGCGTGGCTGCATGCTCCTCCACTGCACCCATGATGGACAGCACCCGCACATTCATCTCCACGGGGAGAGATGTTCCGGGCACAGGCCATACATGACAGAAATGATCCACAGGGCCTCGGCACTGGATTCACTCGTGTAGCCTGCCCTCCATTTATGCTCTTTCTCCCTTTAAGAAATTAGCTTCCCTGCTGACATCAGGCTTCAGTAAGCATTCCACAGCTTTGCTGCTCATTATTTTTCAATTCTTTCACACCTCAGATCTGAATTTTATCCCAAACTCAACACTTACAGGAGTGCAAACCTCCCTCTAAGACTTTTTATTATTATTTATTTACGCTAAATTATAAAAGAAAGCAACTCCTTGTTCAATGCTGACTGAATGTAATTGTTCCAGACTCCAGCGGAGGCATTAATTCAGGAGAGTGTGTGCACTTTGTAACATAATTAAAAGTTGTCCAGGGGTAGAGACTGCTGCAGGGCGCAATTACTCATAACTGCCAATGTGATAACATAAAAGTCCGCGGATCACATTATTGTGCACAAATGCAAACACATTTCAAATTAGCGCGACGCTTCCTTTCACAGGTTGTGTGCACGATTAAGACAAATGCTCAGCTTTCAGGCTGCAATTACGTGTGACCTGTCTGAAGTGAACAGGCTCAGTTTTATAGCGCGCCGCGATGTCAAGAAGAAGGAGCCTGACGTCGGCCCTCCCTGCTACATAAACACAGTGAGAATCTGAGGGAGCCAACTGGAACTGCAGCCTTTTAAAAGCTGCACAGCAGTTGGTCAAACACATGATCAGTGACTGACTAGAACCATTTCCACCTGAGCCTTTTGGGTTAATGCTGCAGATTCATTTGATGGGTCATTGATTGGGTACATGCAAATGAGAACAAGGTGGAAATACTTCCTCAATCATTTGTTATGCAGTTTTGAAGCCAATAAGCTTGTCTGGGCTGGATGCTGCATATAATTAATTTCTCATTGTTTGTGTTAGCGTGAGGTCGTGGAGGTTAATTGAGTCTTACTTCAAGATTCTGGCTGGGAGCCTCACGTGCACTCTTTACTATACATTTGTTTTAATTAATGTGAAGGGAGTAGGGAGCCGACGTTGCCAAGCCTAATGATGGGCAAATGCTGTGTAAACAACAACAAAGGCTGGCCCCGTGCAAACTGCCTAGGCAATTTTAGCTGACACGGCATCTAATCGTGTTGTGGCTGTCATCGCCGCTCCCTCCTCGGCACTGATAGATAGACTACAGTGTGAACTGAGCGGAGAGTGAAGATAACCTCTAGAACAAAGCCTTGTGGGTATCTGCTGACGGAGTATTAGCAGCAGGGCATGTCATGATCTGGGGCTCTCACTGTGAGGCGCTGACAGAAGTAAACTAACTTAAAAAGAAGCTTTACTGCTCGCCTATCTTTACTTATAAAGTATATATTTTTTTACACACATCTCTGCGGACTTCCATAATCTGCTCTATTCTGATCACCATTGTACTGTGATATGGGACCCTTGTAATTGTAGGTTATTTTCCAAGTGCAAATATTACAATAGAAATGAGCCTCTGTGCACTTCAGATAAACTGAGCTTTGACTGCACATGTTACAATAAATACAATAAAACGGTTGATTGTGCCAAAGGTCTGTGCCAAACTAGCGCCCCTAGTGGTGAGGGTTGGGGATTGAGCAAGTGAAAACACATCGTCAGGTTTGGTTCGCTAATCTGGTCTGGACAAAAAAACGCATGTCAGAAATTATTATAGATACAGACACACTCTGTTGAGTACAGGTAGGACAGGAGGGACCCCAGGTTAAATGTCAGGGGAAGTTGTAATAAGCTGATTGGACAAATAACATTTTTTTGGGTTAGATATTAATTATATACACATCCATCCATCCATCCACCCATCCATCCACCCAGTGACCCATCCATCCACCCATTGACCCATCCATCCACCCATTGACCCATCCATCCACCCATCCATTTTCTATTGACCACCACTTATTCTTGCCTGGTCCAGGGGGTTTCTGGTATCAATGCCAGTAGTTGGAAATACACCATTGATCTTTGTTCATTGCAGGTCAGAAACACCTCACAATCGCCACCTTTCTTTCTCTCTTTCCTTCTTGTGTAGATGGAGTGACAGGATAATATCCTGTGGAATATTTCATGTCTGGCTGCCTTTCGACGGCGTGACTCAGAAACAGAAAGAAAAACACGGCCATCAGAATTACATCAGATGTGAAACTGTTGTTCTTTCTGGTGGCCAGTCGAGCTTCTGTCTGTGTTGGCTGGTTTAGCAGAAGCATTACTGGTGCTGTCTACATGAGACCCTGCCTTCCACCATCCTCTCCTTACCTCCCAGTCTGCGACATTGGTACTTTCGTATTGAACAGTGAATAATTAAGATCAGATAAGCCTCATAATGAAATAGCAACACCACGTTTCAATCTGTTATGACAAATATGTTTGAGATCAATTTGAATCCATCTGCAGCATACATCTGACCAGCCTGTAAACCCTGGCTAGCACACACACACACACACACACACACACACACACACACACACACACACACACACACACACAAAGATATGTGAACTGTTCCAAAAATTAGGCAGTATGTCAGCACACGGTCACTGGGGACATACTGTACGTGTTCATTCAGCCTTTTCTACATGTGAGCACAGTGCTTTAACATTATAAACTGTCTTTTAATATTTATTGAAGATAGATGAGGGTGATAGGGATGAGAACTCCAATAATTCAGCTGATGAATCAGGTTAGTCAGGAATCCATTAGAACTCTGAGCCTTTTTCATTCATAACCAGCGGCCGAATCCCACCAGCAGTCATTTCCCATCTCACAGACTGTCTGGATGACTGATCGAGGTTGTGATTGCCTGCTCTCTCTCCCAAACACACCGCCACCACAGACATCTGCGGTGGCACATACATCTCCGGCAGCCTCCAGCTCCGAGCTGCGGCGCTGCGTAAACGGAGCAGTCAGCATTAGAATTGGGCCGATTCCTCACTAACCTTGTCTGCACGTGGCTCCTCTGTGTGGAGCCGTGAGAACGTCAGGCTATGGCTGCTGTCCGATCTGTCAGCAGAGTGGCTGTTGTGCTGATATAGACGTAGAGGCTAAATGAACATTTGATGATCTGCAGTGACATCCAGACCAAATCTAACAGAGCCCCCGTAAACATGTGACAGCACACATCATCTCTCAAGGTCACGCGTCATCGTAGCTGCTGCATGAACAGAGTAGCTCCACGCTGTTCTTCCTGCTGTCGGAGTGGATGGTTTGTGTTTCCATGGATCTTATCTCAAAAAGACACACAAAGTAAGAAAAGGCCATCAGATTTCCCTTTCTTTATACCTTTTACATCTCATGTTAAACCTGTTTTCTTGGAGTGCAACTTTCTGATTAAGAAAAAAAGTTGACTTTGTGGTGTGAAACAATCAACTTTCTTGCTGTCTGACTGGTCCATCACTCCACTGAATACCTTAACAAGTAATAAAAAGGAGAATAATTTAAAACTTGAAGATGAATTCCAAACAGTGGGCCATTGTTGAGGGGATGTTCGATCCTCAGCATTGTGTTTGTTCTCGCGGCTGAGTTCTTTCTGCTTGTCTTGGACAGAAAACCAAAATCAATGGTGAAAACATTTCACACGATTCATTTTTAAGGCTCAATTGGAGCACAGCAATTTTCCACAAATGATTCTGAACAATCTAACGTCTGGAACTGCACATCTTCTCCAGCCAATCATAAGCAAATATGCAAGTGGTGAAAGGCGCTGCGTGGAAATTGATTTTCCTCTTTCTTCTCTTGCACACTCCTCAAATAAATAAATAAATAAATATAAAAACACGACATGCCAATCGATCCTGTCAACTAAGTACACCTCTCGTCAATGTCTCCAGCTCCACAATGGAGACTCTGGGCTCCGGGAGCCATTAGTTATGACCAACCTGCCAGACGAGGCATTGATTGCAGGTCAGTTGTAAATGCAACAGCAATCACTTCACTGAGAATAAAATAGAGCAGAAAGTGCCGTCCTATTTGAATGTCTGACCAGCCAAAAAGGGTTTGCTGAAATTACTTCTGGATCTACTGACTCTGGAGTCCTTTTCACTCCTGTGTGGCGCTGTCATAATGGACTTCTATGGTACTTTTCTACTAAAGTTTACTTCTTGACCCCACTATAACAAACTAGTCACAAACACTGACAGATATGACTGTTATTTATTATCCATTCAGACTCTTTATTCAATTGTTGTGTTAGACTCTGGCACTTATGAGTGAAAGTAAACTGTTGTGTGCAAGACTCTGACAGTGACTGAGGTCGGTGCATCAGTGCATAAACTGCTTATGGCTCTGCATCTTCAAATGCTGTGTGGTGAGACTCCTTTTTAAAACAACCCACGGTTTTGATCGCTACATTCATTTTCAGAAACGTGTCCACTCTGAGGAGATGCAGACTGGGTTATTTGCTGATGCAGGAACTGGGTTGTGATGGTAGTGCTGGACCCGAGCGTGGACCCTCACTTCCTGCCTGGGTGAGTATCTCTGTTGGGTGACTTCTCCTTTTCTGTCCTTGCCATGTGATCTGGTTCTTTTGGTTTCCATGCCTATGCAGATGACCTGCAGATCTACCTACCTGTGATCTGATCTGTACTTTAGATACATTTATGAGTATGTCACGATGATTTTAGGAATAACAAATTACATTAGACAGCCGGATGTTAGGTAGTTATGTGACTTCCTGTTGGGGTAAATTATTTGACCAAATTCATACTGCCAATAAATCTCTACATATGTCGGACATACTGCCCCAACAGCGCCATCTGGCAAAATTGGGTTGCATCGTATTTGCAGCACAAGATGCCATCAGTTATAAACAGCACTAATCTCCATTTGTGTATGTGTGTATACATATATACACACATGCACAAACACACATACATATGTGTTTGTGTGTGTAAATATATACACACAACTGTGTACAAGAAAAGCATTTTTTAGTTGAAAGGGAGATAAACATTTTATGTTGATTTTTCCAATATTTTCTCCAATATTGATTTAATCTGCTGTGGATGCAAGTCTGGATTCCTTAATGCTGTGTTTTTTCAATATATTGGAGATGGGAATGCTACCTTGAAGGATCAGGTAAATTATTACCTGATTCTTCTGAGAATTTAAATCTTAGAGGTACCAAGAAGGAGGTATTTTCTTTAAATAGTTCCAGGATCCATTGGAGATTTCCCCTGGTGTGAAATAATTAATTCCTTTATTCAAAAGTACCAAGAAACATAATAGAATTTCACAGTAACAAGATTTTTGATTTGAAATTTCATCGACCTTGTTTGTATTACTGAAGTAGAGAAATTACCGAAAGCAAAGGTCAAATCTGAGAATCCGAGCCTGCCTGCTGTGTGCAGGAGGATGCAGCAGCAGACATCAGGAGGCTCAATCCAAGGAGGAGAATAAAGAGTAAAATAGTGAGTGTGTAGCAGAAAGATAATCCATGAAATTCGCTGCTTGAAATGCTAAAAAAGGTAGTGAAATCAAAATGAAAGGCTTTCTCCTCTCCTCCTCTCGCTGGTGGGGAGCTCCCCTGCCACAAGGCCTCGACACAGCAGTCAGCATGGGAGAGCACAGACCCCCGTCTCTCCATAGAGGGCACCCACAGACTCAGAATGCCTTGTTTGCTTGAGCTGTGTACATTTTGTATTTGAAAGAGCAGCAAGTCAATGAATCTCGATAATGCGAGAGCCGGGCCACATAACTCACGTTGATAGTCCTTACATTGTGCCAAGAAGCGATAAATCTGCGGTGCGAGACATGAATATGCAGCGGCAGTCAGTCTGGCTTGTCCGTACTTGTGTGCCCCCGATGCACAGTTTATTCCTCTGCCCCGTTCCAAGCGGAAAGATAAAACCAATGAGCCGCGGCACTGTCTCATCACCAGCATGGAGACTTGTAGCAATGCTTTCCTCAGAATAAGCTTAAAACTGTAAATCATTAAATATGTGTAATTCATTCATTCATATTGAAGAGTCTACAAAGTAAAATGGAGTATCTATCTATCTATCTATCTATCTATCTATCTATCTATCTATTGTATTCACAAGCTCTCACTCTTCCCAGTTTCTCTGCAGCAGTGAGCATCATGATCAACTGTCCCTCTATAACTGTGGAACCTGCAGCCTGTATTTGATGGCTCTTTATTTGAAATGACACAGACAATCTCCAGCAGTGATGATAAGAATCATAATTTGTCAGTATCCAAATCCTCAACAGCCATTTTTTCCTCCTTGTAAAAAATAATGAATCTCTCTCAGACTCCTGTAAGTGTATGTGTGTGTGTGTGTGTGTGTGTGTGTGCGTGCGTGCGCGCGCGCGCGGTATTAGCGGTAGTGGTGGTAGTGTGTGTGTGTGCGTGTGTGTGTGCGTGTGCGTGTGGGTGGGGTGGGGGGTTGCTTAAGGCAAAGGGTAAAAATGTAATTTGCATCTGTGCAGTAAATAAGGGACAAATCCACATCCGCGCGACTCCTCGGGGCAACGCAATCTAAATATGAGACGCGATGAAATTAAAGGATAATAAAAGAGAAGAACGAGCGAAAAGGTAGAGACCCCGATCAGCGTTCGGATCCCTCTCAGCGCCACAAAGAACTTCTTGGACACAGTTGACAAGTATGCGTAACGACGCGTGCCTCTAGTGGCACCGTTGGAGGAGGGTCGTCAGACGCACGCAGATGCGCGGCTTTCTGCACTAGATTTCCTCTCAGCATCAACTGGAGAACAAATAAACGTCTATATAGGAACGATTCAGAACAAATTTGGACTTTTTTTGTTTTGATATTTAGACGAACGCTTTGTGGCTTCGCCGCGCGCAACTGGAGAGGACGAGCGGCAGATCCAGTCATTTCATTTCACTGTTAAAACTGTTTCAAGAGGTGACTGAAGGATTTCTGTGATTAAACTGCACGACTATTTCTGTCTCCTCATCTCTGGACCGCGTTTGAAATCCCCCGACGGTCATTTTCATCCCTGTTCTTTTTGCCTTTCGGGCGACAGGACCGTTCGAGCCGACCCAAAGTTCCGCAGGCGCAGTTCTCCTCATTCACAAAGGCGCGGGAAGTCAGGCTCGGCTGTTGCTCTGGCACTTGTCAGCAGACAGATAGCATCGGCTGTAGGAGGGGATTCAGAGACTCCTGCGGGGTAATTGTAGCAGCCTGCGTTCGCAGGTGTTAACACCGATCCGCTTGTGAGGGACTGGAGGTGCTTCATCTTGATCAAGCCGCTCTCAGACTTGTAACAGAACCAAAAGAAATGTTTGACCAAGTACCATGAGCGCATATCTGTCGCAGACATCAAATCCCATAGATGGTCCGTCGAATTCAGTTTTGATGAGCGAATCTGAGTCGTCTTTGGAATTTTAAAAAAAAGTGGATCCAGCGACTTTGCAACCATGCGAAATACTTGGCTGCCTCCCCGGACCGCGATTTGGGAATACTGGGCATCGTTGATTGCGTGTCTCGTTTGGATTCAGCACTCCTGCGGGATGCCCCACGTTATCAGAATAGGTGAGTTAAAACCCATGCGCGCACGCACGCACGCACGCACGGCCGTCTGTTTTCACCTTGACCCTGCTCCCCCTTGGTTCGTGTCGGTGCCGCTAATGGTGCGTGCGTCCGCAACGGTAGCGCCTGTTTTAGGGACTAAAAGAGGAGTCCTTCTCATTTTTGTCTCGCCCGTTTATGTGTTGTGGGAATTTACAGTTTTGCTGAAGCGACGGCAGCAAAAATAAGACAGCGGCGCGTTATTGCGGATCTAATTTGTCCGCAAAAAAAGGGTTCTTTTCACGCAGAGATTAGGCAACGAAAGTGTGCTTTTGGTGTGACCTCTATGCACCCTGCTTCCTCTGATCTTTCAGCCAACATTTTGAGTCATTTTCATTCACCTTCACTTTCAAATGTAGTTGTATTTTATCTGGACTGCTATCATATTTAATAGTGGAATACGAAATTAAGATAAAATTCTAGTTGGAAAGTTCCACCAGATGTTACAAGTTAGGGTTAAAGTCAAGTTGGACCGGGTATTTTTAGAAAAAAAAAGAACCTTATCCAGAAAAAAAGAACATGAAGTAAAGAAAACTATTCCTTAATGATCCTTCACACAAAAGAGAGGAAGCAGACATTGTCCCGGCTTATCTGTTTCCAATCTCACACCGAAGAACAACGTGAGAAATGTCATTTCTGGAGGCTGGCGGCGTGATGAAACGGTATTTGCCGCCAAGAGACAGGAACAGGACGAAGATCAATACGTTTTTTGTCATGAGGCGAAATCGTTTCTGACATTTGGCAGAGTGCCATGCAGGACAATTACTCCAAATGGCATCAGCGCACATTAACATACCAGTGCAGCGGCACTGGAGAGAACAGGTGGGAGGGGAGAGCACCCAAATGGAGCTCTTCGTCTTTGGAGTTAAAAATAACAAAACAAAAAAACAAACAAAAAACAAACACACACACACACACACACACACACACACACACACACACACACTTGATGGGTGGATTATAAAAATTATACACACTCTTCTACCTGTGGAAAAACATACTGGTTTGTGTGTTTTAAGTGTGTGTGTGCGTGTGTGTGCGTGTGCGTGTGCATGTGTGTGTGTGTTTCCGTAGTGGTGAACGTCATTGTTGAGGAATTGTTTAAAGGCCTATGTGGACGAGGGTCTGGCCAGCAGGACCCCCCAGAGCAGCCTCATCCTGTGCTGACGTGGCGTCAGGAGCAGCTGTCCCGAGGGCCGCCGTGTCCCCGTGACTGACGGAGTGACTGCTGCGCCCCGCGGACGCCGCCGCTCCTCGCGCCACTCGCACCGCTGAGGCGCCTCGCAGACACTCCGCCGCGTCTCCTGAAAGCTCCGCTTCTGCTGAGTTAAGACGAAATCTGGTCAAAAGGACGTTTAGAAAAGAAAAGCGGTGGCAGCTCAAGCAGAAACCTGAAGCAGATGTGACAGGCTTTGTTTGTTAGTTTTTTAAATGTCAAAAGTGCTGAGACAAATTTACCTTGAAATGCTGCCCCGCTAGCACTATTGCTTTTTATAGAATCTATCATCGCTTGTGGCAAAGGAGACATTTGTTTTTGGCGTGTGTGTGTGTTTGTGTGTGTG
Source organism: Lagocephalus sceleratus (assembly GCA_911728415.1). Classification (NCBI taxonomy): domain Eukaryota; kingdom Metazoa; phylum Chordata; class Actinopteri; order Tetraodontiformes; family Tetraodontidae; genus Lagocephalus; species Lagocephalus sceleratus. The sequence continues at coordinate 1,966,350 of CAJVRN010000031.1, read as the reverse complement.
TGTATGTGTGTGTTTTCTTGAGATTGTATTTTCAGCAAAACCGAGAAGAAGAGGAACACTGAAGAGAAGGTTACTGAACTCACCTCGGTATGAAAGGAGGGAGAGGATAAAGAGAAATTCTAAAGGCTTATGTGTTTGTGTGATCTTCTGAGTGGTTTTACAGTACAGGCTGTATCAGGTGTGTGTATCTATCCTGTTTTTTTCTGCTTACAAAGCTGCAGCCTCCTTAAAATAACTACGTATCCACGATAAGGTCATATAAAATAGTATTTGCAGATTTGTTTTCCTTCAGCTGCTCTGCTTCCGCATGTAAATGCGCGATGCGTTTCTGTGCATCGTTCCATGCATTTTCTCTGTAATAGGATGTCAGTATTCATAGGGTTTTGATTTGTTTATTGATGACTACTTGTTTGGATGGTTGTGTTGGGGATGTTTTTTCTTGGTTTAAGCCCACCCGTCCAGCCCGCTCCCCTGATTTGGCCTGTGTCGGGGAGCTATCTTCAAGCCGACAGGGGGCTCTGTTGCGGAGGGCCGCAGTGGTTCGTTCTCAGCTTCGTCACTGACACAAAAATAAACAGCGAGAATGGTGGAGTTGGGCGGCGGCGTTTGATCACTGTCTGCGCCGTCTCTGCTCGCGGTGAGGTGGCCTGTGCCGTTCTCCAAGTACACCATCTGGGTAATGGTGGGCATCCAACGTGGAGTTGTTGTCATTGATTTTAGTGCTTCTGCAGTGCACGGCTCGAAAGTTGGGGCCAGATGGTCGCTCTGTCTCATTCTGCAGCTTCCTGTTTTGCAGTGAAAGACCGGTCCTGCTTTATTTGCCCTCTTTGGGATTCTCTGTAGACTCCTTCTAAATGCTTTCTGTCATTCCTTCCTTCCTTCCTCCCTCCTCTCTCCTCCTCGGGGCCGTTTCTGCTGATAATAGTAAACGTGCTATAGAAGGCGGTCGCATTCATCAATCCATCATTTTTATGTTCGCCAATGTGGAATCACTCATTTGCATAACTAAGTGGTAAATTTGTGGCTGAATATCATATTTCATTTTGAAGTGTTTTCGTACTTCCCTCTGTCAGATCGGAAAATCTGACCAAGTGAAAATGCTTAAAAATCATCATGCTGTGGATTCCTGTTACAGTGTACAGTCGTGACAGATGATTATACATTTTTTCTTTTATCAGCAGATTGATGAAAGTAATTCATCACTTGTTGTCTCTTCTCTCTGCTCTCGCTCAGCGAAGTTATTCACTGCCTGACAGGGATTTATTGAATAATCGATTGCTTTATCTGCCTAATACTTAAAACACTTAATCAGTGCCATTTAATCAATCCACCTCATGATTTTGTGTTGATTTCATTTCCGCAGCTCCTCGCTCAGCCCTGAAGGCACCTGGTCCCACCGTGAATGTTGGAATTTCTAAAGAGCTATAAACGCAGTCTTAGCATAATAATTGTGTATGAAACTGTCTAAAGGCTGAAAAATAAGGTGAAAATGGTGCACGAGGCACAAAACCTCCCTGGGATGGTGTTTGTGGTCACCCTTTGGTTGAAGTCTGCCAACGACAGACGCCACTTCAGGGGCTCGTGGTTATTCCCACCCCAGCCGCGGAGACAAAGGCCTTTTCATGAGATTAAGTCTGCTCGGCAGCTATAGGAAGTGCACTCTCCCCAACATCCTTCTCGCTGGGGTTTGTGCAAATGTCTCAACTCGAAATGACTCAGGCATATTTCAAGAGACCACGGAACACTGCAATGGTACTTTGCAATTCTACTTTTGAACAAAGTAGGAAACCCAAAGGGCTGCTTGGATTGAGAATTACCCACAAGGGGGTGGTGGAGCTGGCAGAGAGAAGGAGAAGTTTAAAAAAGATTTTGGGGATGAAAACAGGAGGGGGAAAAATACAAGATGAGATGTTGCGCTATCAAATTAAGGCGGCCATCAGCTGCTGAGTGCAAATGAATTTTTCATTTTGATCTAAATTTAATCTCTCCCCAGACAGAGAGGGGGAGCTGGGAGTAGGCTGATGGTGGAGGTTTGGGTCCGGGGAGTTGTCGTGGTGAATACGAACAAAGGCTGGTAGAGGTCACAGAAGAATAGGATACAACGAGCGGCTTCTTTGAAGCATAATTCCATTATCTGGCCGCCAAAGCAGGGATCGTGGGCGGGGGGAGGAGGGGGAGTACAGTGGTAGTTTTACCTGTTCTATCATGCTCCGTTCATCTACTCGCACAAAAGTGAAAAAAAAAACACCCTCCGCAGAGGTCTATGTTCCTGCCCTCCTTAAGCATCTTTAAATTTGCATCCGCACACGGACGCTCATGCTATAGAACACAACAGTCCTTCCAAAACATATGTCTGGTCTCTCTGGGCCTCTTGTACACAATCCAATTCCATTCTCTCTGTCATCACACTCGCGCCTCGTCATTAGCTTCAATCTTGCTGATGAGAAGCGGCAGATGTTCGTTTTGTTGAGCAGCAGGGCCCATCCCCGAACGTGCGTCGACTGTACTCGCTCTGTGATGCTGTTTATTGGCTTTAGAGACAAACGTTCCACCTCCACAAGTAAATGGGGTCTTAGCATGTAGAAGAATATTTCTGAAGCATCGAGTCTGCTATTGAGTTGAAGCTCGTCAACACCTCTGTTTGAGGTCTCATGCACCAAATACATGTTGATTCCTCAGACAGGGCATAATAAATAGATGATGTATTTATAAGGAGACATTTAAGAGCACTTCCAAGACCATGTATGTGCTCCCTGATCTTCCAATAATCCAAGGCTCCAGGGACTAATAGAGCAGGTCTTCCAGTAAAACCCTCCAATAACCTAATCCTGTGACGCAGCAGGATCCTTTCGTGCTCCAGCTATCTTAGCCTAGCTGCTGCTAGCCCAGCAGATGGTGTTTTCATATCGTACAAAGTGGGTGCTCAGCAAGTGAAAGGTCTGATGCAAGCATATGCTTCTGATGCCTATTGAAGAAAATAAGGTGCTGAGCTCCATATGGCTGTAAATGTCACTCTTTTCAATCAGCAACACGGGGAAATTACCCTGGCGCACATTTGGATGCTCGGTGGGATTCGGTGAAGAAATAATGATAACTAGAAAGCACTCGGAGAGCACAGACCTCCGCCAAGCGCAACAATTCCTTTTGGCCCCATTCACCACAATGTTAATGAAAAATTCAAAGTGATCCAGAATGCAGGATTTCTTCCGGATCACCCCCAAAATGAATTAACTTCTTCCTTTTCACATTTCCAACAAATCCTGAAAATTTCATCAAAATCGGTCCATAAATTTTTGATTTATGTTGCTAACAGACAGACAGACAGAGAGATAGACAGATAGACAGACAGACAGATAGACAGACAGACAGACAAACACCAGCAAAAACATAACCTCCTTGGTGGAAGTAATTATGGTCAGCGGTTTCTTACTGTATAGGGACACAGGGGCATTGGAAAATTGGTCATTTTTATACTTAAAGGGTCTATAAAATATAAAAATATAACTTTTGAACATACAATCTCTTGAACATATAATCTCTTGATCCTTGGTGTAATTGAGTAGAAAATGAAAAATTCAAATCCGAAAAGACAAATTACACAAAATATGAGTAAAAAAAATTAGCAAAAGAAAAGAAATTCATAATAAGTGTTTGGGAAGAAATACGAAAAATTATTTTAAGTAGCTCTCTGTGACTTATGACATCATATATTAGAAGTGCCAGCTTGATTGATTTGGTCTACATTCCACTTAAGTCCCCACGCGTGGCCCTGAGTGACTCCAAGTCATTCAAATGCAACGCCTGCTTCCGGGATTGACAGTAGCTTGGAATTCCTGGTATGTCAATGTTGGCTATTTCTCCCTGAGTGTTCCTGAACAAAAGGCAATGAATCAAATTTCATGCTCCAGCCATTCGTCTTTATTATGTGCCCTTGTCCTTTCCATTTGACTCTCCCACCTCAGCGGTCCTCGAGGCTCTGCTGGAGACGTGGAACAGCATCAGCAGTGTGAGGGACGAAAGCTCCAACACGGGGAATGTTTCCGTCAGCGTGGTGCCAGCAGTTTCATTAGGATCATCCTGTTTGCTGCTAATTTAGCGGGGCCCTTTCAGCACAGGGTGTCATTTGTCTTCACTGCGCTCACACTGGTGCAAGCGCGCAGACCACAGGCGCAGCGAGGGCTGCAGTGAAGCAGTCAGCTGCAGAGAAAGAGCGAGGGTGGCTATGCCGACGACGCTGGGGGACTTTTATTTAGCCTGTTAATTAGCTCAAACCTTTTGATCCCAATTTTAAAACCCTGCGACGTGGTACCACTGCCACCTTTTATGTGTCGCCCCGAGCTAGATAAAACTCAGCTTTATTTCACTGCCTTTCAACCACCTGCCGTTCACTGGAGCAGCATTAGTTTTGCTTTTACCTTATCCCTTCCGAGACGCTCCGTGTAAACTCGGTCACCTCCAGCACCACAGACGCCTATTGTTACATGCACGCGCCGCCGCGCACGCTCCAACCATGCGACCTTTTCTTGTCATTGTTGGCAGTTGTCAGTGGATGTATCAGCAAAGGTTTAAAACCTATTTAACTTTGGCTGAAGACGGTGAATGGAGGCCAACACAGGTTCATTCTGCCCTATTAATCAAGCTCCCATTGTTATAAATGTCAGGTCTCGGCTGTGTGATTCCCTTAAATTGCTATTCCATGACTGTAGGCAGATGTGAGTGCGTGTTTAGGGTAGTGAGGGAAAGAAATAAAGAGAGGAAGTGTGCGTATTTGCATGACAACGGAGTGTATAAGGGAAGATGGCGTAGAGTCCCCGGAGCATTAGGGTAGAGCAGGAGTTACTAATCAACTGTGAGAGAGGAGACTCATCCCCGATTTCCCCTCGGAGAGGAGGAACAGATAAGACAAACCTCTTCAGGCCAAAGCTACTACAATCGGCAAATGATCGCCAAAAATATGAACGCGTGTAGCTGGGACTGGAGGTATTCCCTTTCAACACCACTTCTCTTCCCTCAGCCTAACAAATGCGATGGCAGGGAGAGCACAAGACTCGGGGCTTACCTTGGTAGCCTGCGCTCATCTCACCACTGATGGATAGCCAGGAGGTTGAAAGCCAATGTCAATTTAGTTAACACAGCCAATACCCAGAAGATTCCACTCAGCACTCAGTCTGTGTGCAGGCCAGACAATATGGGATGGTCTCCCCTGTCTCAGCGAATGCTTTACTGGCTGATGATCTACCGTCCAGGTTGTCCCCCAGAGAGCATTGCGGTTATCCACAAACAGCTCCCTCATGGCTCATCTGCAGGCAGCTTGTCTGCATGTGCCTAACAGCAGATACATGAAACATGGCAGATATCATCATTGACAGAGAAGGAGCTCTTTACTAAAGCTAATGCTTTGCATGAGTTTTGAATGGAAATGCACAGGAGATAAGTGCTCCTAGATTCTCACATGTATCATACCAGCTCATGTTTTTTGTCATCACATACATAACAGGGTCCTTTCTCTTTGAAAATCAATTCTCTGTCTGAGGAAGTTTATAAAAAAACATGACTTGTGATTTGTAGTAAAATGTAGCTTCCACTTTCCACGTTCTTTGTGCTAAAGAAGTGTAAATGTATGCAATGCATGCTACATTGAATACTTACAACAAAAATACATCAAAACTAGACACCACGAAGTAAGGTATTGATCACTTATCTTAACAATGTTGGTATATTTTTCAAGCATTGCAAAAGAAGCTCCCATTCTCCTTCCCATCTTAAACCCCTAAAGCTGTGCCTGTTATTCAGGCTAGTCTCCAAATTTTGCCACTCGAGAATCTAAGCACCCCTGCTAATTAGTGTTAACCAAAAGCAAAACAATAGCACAAAATTGCCTCTGCTGTCATGACATGGCTATTATCTTAACTAGATAAAAGAGATTTTGCCACATTTATGTGCTGAGTTGATGGTGAGATTGTTTTAAAAGAAACAATGCATTCCTCAGGCATTCCTGTGTAGCTATAATGTACATTTATATTATGAATCATCATGTATAAGACCTTTCTTTGTAGAATATGCACTCCTGTTAAATACAATTATGACTAAAGAAATACAACTTGCCAACAACAAAGTGTAATGTCAGTATAAAGGTCACTGTCACAACCTGTATGAGAGCGAGGAAGGACATGCATCCACTTACATTTCCATAGTGGGTCTTTCATTACAGCAGTCTCTATTCACTTGCTGCAACCTTTTAATTCATGAATTGCTTCTTGGATACATGTTCAACTGTCAAACCCCTTTTTAAATAATTGCCATCATGCTGCACCGCCTCAAAGACTTCACGTAGAGTCAATATCTGCTGCTCATTGGTTGTCTATTCACACACGGATGTCCCGTCTGCCACAGTGATTAGACCCCTTCTCGCTCTATAGAATAAAGATGGCAATGAAAAACTATTAAAGGACCAATCTCAAAATGGAGCTTTAAAAAAAAACCTGACTTATTAAAAAAAACTTCAAGTGAAATAGCCACATAAGTTATCTCTCAATATCTTTGTAGCTTTAATAGTAACATTTTAACAGAAATAAAGCAAGTGGTTACATTAGCATGGCTGTAATAATAAAAAAAAAAGAACACCATTACATTTTATAAGTTTTAAAAAAAGATTTCATAAATTGTTATTTGTTCCGACAGTTTACAAACAAAATTATCACTTAAGAAAACAACTGCCATTTTATTTTAAATGACAGCTAGCCAAAAGGTATCATCATGTAAGTGAGTCTTGCAGAGAGAAGTGAGAGAAAGTCACTTTGATTCATGCAAAGACAAAAATGGAAATTTCTCAGCAGAGAATATTTTAATTATCCGAGATGCTCTTTTGATGTGCACGTCCCTTGTTCCCAGCATGGAGCAAAATCGGAGCGTTAACCACACACAGTGTTGTTTTCTTTTCAAGAGGACTGTGCCGTCTCTCACCCCGCTGCCATGTCCTTAAGAAGTCCAGTGGACAGTCAGCAGGGGCTCTGAAATGGATTACTAGTCTGGCTGGCCGAAGTTCAGACAGACGACAAAAGTTTGCCGTCGATATTCTCTCCTGGACGCCGGCCTTGAGATTTCAAGTGCAGCCTGTTAGTGCTAGCAACCTCTGAAAACACTCATACTTAAAACAGAGGCCAGGCGGATGCATCGTGTCAAGCCATGGTGCTTGTGGGAAATTAGATCAAAAGGCCATACTTTTGCTACGGTTTTTACATTCTTCCATTCACCACCCAGTCAAATCCATTTATTGCTCTGTGTGCAGCTCATCTTGATAAAGTCTTGATGAATTCGGAATTACATTGCATGTGTGAAAGTTTCTGATTGCACCCACAAGCCACCTCTGACTGCATGCAGTGTTTCCCAGGCAGCCTTGCATGCTGATTTAAGAGTCAACATTGTGGGGGGCTAGGGAGGCGAAAATAACAACACATAGAAATGGCCTGGTGATTGCTTTCCTCCCAGCGTGGTGATGAAGGACTTGAGCGAGCGTTCTCTCCATGCCCCTCCTTGGTGGTTGATTAGCTGTGCAGCCCTAGAGCTCCGGAGTGACATACCAGCTCATCAGACTCAGCCTTACAGGGACCCCCTTGATTGCATAGTGCTTCATAATTGTCTCCCATTCTGTTTTAGCATGCTGTTTTCTGCCACCTTATCTTCATGACGGGGGAATTCACAGTGTACTTGACTTTTTTTTTTTTTTGTGGCTTTTCAGAATAACCACATTTCCACAGCAGTGACACATTGGCAATCTCATCCATCCAGATTCAAATTGCTAACAGGTGAAAAGCTGATGTTCTCTCCCTGGCTGGTGTTGAATGTGCAGTTTAACTACCCTAAAAACATGTCATCTGTCAGAAATTATACAGTGGCAGTGCTACACAAAGCACAGGGAAACACAGGGTGATTATAGATGCCAGTTGATGTATACTGAATTGTATGAGTGCAAGGCTGAATGGAAGTGGAGGCTGTTGCATTTCAGATCCACATTTGGATTTTTTTTTAAAAGAGACATATTCTCTTTCAGAGAGCATCAGTGCCAAGAGCTGCAAATGGACCCTGTCCAATGTCTTCCCCAGTGAGACCATTTGAGAAGAATTGACATAATCACAGTTATAATCATTAAACTGGTCGAGATGATTGAAAGTTAAATGTGTGTAGGACCTTCTAATGGAACAACCCTTAAATGTAGAAATCATCATCATCATCATCATCATCATCATCATCATCATCAACAACATCAGTATTTCAGCATCAGGCCCTGATTGGAAACACAATTGTTCAAGCTGAAATTTCATGAAAGTGTTTGGTAAGAAGCCATTAAAGGGGGCCAACATACATACAAAAGGCCCAGTTGAGTTGCACACTTGAAGTATACTGGTTTTGACCATTTAATTAACCACAGGAAAGTAAATATGCACTCCTGATGTGAACTGTGAGCTCCTGATGTAACGTATTTATTAACATCAGAGATGACATCGCTGCTTGCTGCTGTTATAAATAAATTGCAACATCAGTTTTGGCTCCGTGGAGTGGTCTCGCTCATGAACAGCGTCCAGAACTTGATGTCAGCGCATCTGTTGAGTCTTTTTGTTGAGATAATTAATGACCAAGTAGCTTTTCTGTTCTGTATTTTATCCCATCATAAATGTTCATTTTGCACGAATAGCCCCTGCAGCAAACTGAGGACCGTCTGATTCTCCTGGATCTCGTTGCAGCCTCTCCACTAGCTTCATCTCTGTTCAGTAAAGACAGATGCATCATTTTTGAAATACTGTAGACTCTACCGGTCAGCTGGTTCTTTGATTTACATTTCCATGCTAATGTGTCATCAGGAAATGGAATAAAATTGGAGCTATGATCAAAGAACACAAAAGCCGCGACAGGAGACATAATTAGCCATTTCTGTCATTGTCACTCTTTAGATGGACTTGACCCCAAATCTCTCAGCTCAGCAGCAGCTCTTTACTCAGACACTTGAAATAACATCAGTAATTTGTGTGGTAGACATAAGGCTATGAAATTATGAAAATCAACTCAGTCAGTTCAGACATTTCATTGGTGTTATTGTCTCCTAAAGGTGGGTTTTGGTGTGTTTGTGAACATGTGTCTGGTGAAAACCAGCCTTCCTGTTCACAGCACCCTCAGACTTCAAATGGCTAAAACCATCTTTGTGTTTTACAATGGTTCAATCATTCTCTGTGATGCCTGCATTTAATTTTACGTGTTAGCTTTTATCTCATTTTCTAGCGATGAAGGGAGGCTGCAGCCACAGCCTTTTTTTTACTCCCCAAAAGGGCTGTTTGTTGTGTTCACATGCTAAAATGTTGCACCAGCATATTTGTTAATGCACCTTTATCTCATCTTGTTATTTTCACAGATCCCATACTTTAATGCAAGGCTTTGGTGATACCTTTAACCTGGCTTTTTTTTCCTGCTTATCTTACTTCGAATGCTGTTCCAGCTCCTCTATCAGTCGACACACCTGCTTTTAAATCAGAACACAGACACATTTAGCTCAGGTATAAACCTGCTGAATTTCAGTCATTGTAATAAATGAAATACTTTCCAGGATTTCTGGCACAGAGGAGAAGCCTTGTGGAGGACATCTAATCATAAATATTGTCTGGGAAATGTGCTGTAACCAGGCCAAAAATGGCATGTTGATTCATACAAGTTGTCCTTGGTTGTCTGGGTGCACAGCAGCAAACTACGGAAGACTATCATGGAGCGTGCGTACGGAACAAACCTGTCAACAAGTAGTCGTTTTGTTCCATCCTGTCCAGGGCACACCCTGTCAGCCACTTTGGTGATTACACCTCCATATCAGCAGGTAACTTATGAGTTGGGTTTCAGAACCATTTAATGAAGTCTGGAATAAGACTCACGTGCGCAAGCCAGTTTCACCTCTGGTCTGCGTTGGATGGTGTCATTTGTGTGTCAACAACATGAAACATTTTTAAGCATCCATGCATTCGTCAACTTTATTGCTAATTAGGATTGGGGGGATGCTCACCATCAGTCACCGGGCGCGAGGCAAGAAAGCACCCTGAACAGTCCTTCAGGACACAGACAGCATTAAAAATAAGAGTCTAATCAATGTGCAAAATCAGAGGCATTCAGATGTGTGGAGAACATTCAAACACAGAAAGGCTCTGCCTGTGCTAACCACCACAAAGTCATCCATTTAACGATCTGAATGAATCCCACCACACTTCAAATCTAAATTGGTTGAGTCAAGAGCCCAGACACTTTTGTTTCAAAGAAATTTATACCATCAGTTTATAATTCCTATACTCATAATTACAATTAATTCCTTAAACACACTACATTTGCATATATGGACATTTGTTTATAATGTTATTGGAGGTAAATAAACCCAGGCAGCAACATATATTTGGTGTTCTCTTCACAGATGCGCAGACCTGATTGTCGTTCTCAGGTTAACAGATTCATCTTTAAATTCCATTCATCTTTATTTATATTTAATTTATTACAATCAAAATTGACTGTATGTTTAGAAATCACCTTGTCTGCCATGGTGCCGCTTGTCTGTTAATGCGTATTAGTGAACATGCAGTTGATGTGAAAGTCTTACATTTACCATAAGATCTGAAGGTAAAGTGATGAGCCTTTAAAGGAGCAGATGCAGTTCTGTTTTAAAACCTGTTTTCTGGCTGTCACTCCTGAATCCTGGAAAGTGGCTGTCTGCTCCTTTTAGTTTGCAGCACGTTTGGGAAGCAAAGAAAGTCTGGAAGATTTTATCGCCTATTGATGGAGTGGACCTCCACCTTTCCTGTATTCATCTTTCAAATCCTCCCAGGATGAATGATGTTGAAAGGCTGCATGCCTTCCTGGTAATGTGTCACCACTGGAGACAGACACTCCACCCTGGTTCAAAGTAAAGTGTGTCACTTTGTTGACAAGCTGTATCTATGCCTCTGACCATGTTTCTGGCTGAGAAGACATGCAAATCTATATTCTCGCGAAAAGAAGGAGAGCGAGAGAGTCTGTCAGTGTTGTGTACTATGTTCAGTTAAATGGAGCACCTACCCAAGTCTCCCACACTAAAATACATGTAAAACAGTTGCTTATTTCACAATTTCATATTCATGAAACATTTATGATGGGATTTAATATAAAATTAGACAGTTTCTTCGTAAAGGGCTGCCATTCGAAAGTAAACTTTTGTGCTTTGTCTATTGCCTCTCTGTGGTTAAATAAAAAGGATAATCTTTTATAAAAAATAAATAAATAAAAATGTCAGTGCTATTAAAAGAAATGAAAGAGAAGTCAGTGTAAATGTATGTCTTTATTTCCACAAACACGTTTCCTTCAGGCTGCATCAGTGAGGGACCGGTTGCCCCTCTTGGCTGACCTCATATCCAGGCGTTAAACCACGTAACCGTCGAGCAGCAAAGCGCTGCCTGGTGGTCATAGTGCATGCATGGCCTTGCTTCACTCAATGCAAAAGGTCAGTGTGGATGCAGAGAGAAAGATTGGCCTGCTGAGGTTTTTCAGACAACTTTTAATTTTATAAACTCTCTGGAGCTCCGGTGGATGCAGGAATCAATAGGAATGATTGTTGGCATTGTGATTTAAAATGTCCACAGGCTACTATGCACTATGAATGCACATTTCAGACCAGGAAATCATGGAAACCTCTTGTTTGTTGCATTGAGCCTGGCTCATAAGGTCACTATTGTAGCTGCAAGTTGTTAAATAAGGGTAAACCCTAACAGACCATCTGTGAGAGTAGGACCCATTTGGTTTAAACCCTCTTTGGTGCTGTTGAATTCTGCATGTAATCCCATGTGTAAACATCTTTTCCTCAGCACATGAGTCATTAAAGCATAACTGCAACCATAGTTTCAGCATGTCTCCACTAAACACACAATTTGGGGAATGCATTTCAATTAAGCCTCCGCTGGAATAATGTCATTGCATCTCCAAATGTAATCAGGACAGAGTTTGTTCAAACATGAGCAGAAAGTGAGTCTGTTCTTCACTCCAGCTTCTTCTTAATTATCAAAGGGGCTTGCACGCCATTCCCATTCACATCACCTCATGGTTGTCACGCTCTCTGACAGGCTTTAATTGAAAAAGGGAGTCTGTACATTTCTTAGCAAGTTCATGAGCAACATTGATCATAGAGTGTGTTGATGTGATGTGAAACTTGGCCAAGGATACTTTACGCCCCCCCATCTGTCTGTCTGTCTGTCTGTCTGTCTATCTCACCCAGGCTGTCATAATGTTTTCCTGCCACACAAGACAAGTAGAAAAACGACTCAATATGAAGACAAGTACATAATAAACATTGTGGCTGTTGCTACATAAAAGATATATACAGTGATGGTTAAAATCATTGCAACACTTGGCACGTTTTACTAGTTTCAGTCTTTTTTGTTGACCTGGCCATTAAACTAAACATTCTTCTAACTAATGCTGGAGTTACGTCTGACAGGAGGAACCTGCTGGAACATTGACGATGATGAAATGGCCCCCTCAAAACCCAGACCTCGGCTTCATGTCATAAATTTGGGGAGAGAAATGAATCCCACATTTAGAGGAAAGACTTTGGCTTGGCTTGCAGAGGACTTGAGACATTGAAGATCTCAGGAAATGCTATTAGAGATCTGCTGCTATAACAGTAGGTGATCAAACCAAATATTCAAGTTCAAAGTGTATAAAAACACTCACTTCTTCTGACAACTGTTGTGCTCTGAGAATCCATCTACATATTTCATGAACATTAGGAAATCACATTTTAAAGGAAAAACAGCTCTATATTTTCAGATGTCAAATGTTCCCATTATATTGGTCACATTTAATAGTCTGATTTAATAATCTAATAGAGGAAAGCAATGAATAAATAAAAGGTTATATTGTCGTGCAACTTAAAATTTCCTTAACTTGAAATAAAAAAATGGTAACAGTAAGAACACAAAGGCAGAAATGATATGATTATATATGGGTATGTAACTGTCCACTGTCCGCCAGCGTATTCATTTATTCATCATTCTCCCCTTAAGCTTTAATTTGTAATAATGGCAGCAGATGCACACCTGAGCAGCACTAGTTTTTCTCAGTGTACTTTCATCCTTAGTCATGTTTCATTTCCTGGATGCATGTGTATCCTTGTGGCTCTCTTCAAAGACCGAGAAAAGTGTGTGAATAAGAGAAGCAGAGTGTAAATGGCCCTCCTAATGACTCTCAGCAGGACTACTTCTTGTATCTTTTATGAGGCAGGAAGAAAGGCATGCATCATTATACTGTGGCCATCTGAAATCCACCAGCAGGAAGATGCTGAACTCAAAGAATACCCTCCTGGCAAATCGGCTGTAATGGCACACATTAGGATAGCATTAGACCACCTGCCTGGAGGTCAGATGCTATCTATCCCTCTATTCATCCGTCCATCCATCCATCCATCCATCCATCTATCCATCCTTCCACATTGAGGTCATGAAAAACTGAAAGATGACTTAAACAAACTTCCTGTTGGAAGGATTTTTCCTTCACCTTATTAAGTAAAGGGGATATACTGCTTTGATTTCTAATGGAGACGTTAGTGCCTGGACTTGTCAGTTTATAGGATACACTTTTTTCCCCTATTATTGTTGATATATATATGATATCTATACTCTGAGGTGAGGGAATTGCATGTCACTTTGGTAATTTGTGAAAGAGAGCAAAGCATTTATCTCACTGAGGTAGGCAGATTACATGACAAAGAGGCAAAGATATAGAGAAAGATGGATGGAAAGCATGGCAACAGATGATGTAGATGATGATAAATTGTTGGTTGTGGCCAAACAGAGGTTAACAAGGAGCTAAAGAGAGATCGAATACATGTTGGGATGTGATGGGCACCTCTGTTGATATAAATCCAACATCCTAAATTAAAAACACCCAAGTGTATGATAGGAAATCATTTAAAAGCAAAACAAAATCCCTATATTTGTATCAAACTAGCATTGCATTACAGAGAAACAGATGCTGCTTTTCCAAGGAGGCCATAAACTACGCTTCAGTACATTTGTGCCGTTGAGTCACTGTGGAAGAGAATTGTCAGGACAATAGGAGCAGGAGTCAGTCAGCAAATAATGGGAAAGTCATCCGTGAGAGATGACTATCAATTAAAGATACTTAAGGTGGTAATGATCAGCAAAGACTTCCTAATGAGGATATGTGAAGGTGGGATCACATCTCTGGGAGTCAAGTGCAGTATGCTAAAAGCCCTAAATGCACGTCGGCACACTTATCACGCTATCAAGGTCATTAGCTGTTGTATAATCAACTTAGCTAGCACTATTTCAGGAAGAAATAAAGTTGCTTAGTTTTCCAGCAGCAGCAGAAGGCCACGTGCTGTGGGAAGACAAGTGATTACTCTAATTAGTTCCTTCTGTCAGTGAGGTGTTGTAGTGGGAAAACATACCTGCTGAGCAATAAACAAAGGATAGATGCACATGCACAATTTCAGTGTGTACAGTTTCGTACCTGTGCCTTCACAAAGCTTTATGGACACTAGGTCTATCCAGAGATGTTTTGGTTCTTGTCAGGTCCCCTCAAGAACATTCAGAGACATTGCAAGACATTTCATGTCATCTTGGCTGTGTATTTAATATCATTGCCATGTTTGAAGGTGAACCTCCAGGCCAGTCTGAGGTACTGAACTGAACCAATCTTGGCTCCGTGAGAGAAAAACATCTTGTTTCTCCTTTAGATAGTTTTTTAAAATGTCCATGTGGGCTATCAGGTGTCTTTTACTGAGAGGAGATGTCTGTCCACTCCCCAGTAAAGCCCAGGTTGGTGGAGTGTTGCAGCAATGGTTGACCTTCTGGAGCTTTCTCCCATCAGGATGATAAAATAACACACCAAACCTGTTTGTTCTGGTTAAAAGGTAAATAAAAACAAACTCTACCGAAACCTGAATTATGTGTGTGACCATCAGCAATGGATTTCACTGTGAACCCTAGAAGGTCAGGATTTGTTGTTGTTATGGAGAAAGTTTCATGGTTTATGCCTTACTGCTACATTCTCATGATTTTTTTTCATGACAGTTTTCATGCCGGTCGAGTTGGTCCTTCTGCCAATGTGGAGCACAGCTCACAGTGTTGGAGTTCAGTGATGATAATGATAAAGTGATGATAATGATAAACTCTGTCCTGGGAGTACCAAATCTGAAGCAAACCATGAATGTTTTTTTTAAAGAAAAGAATACTTTACTTATTCAAATGTATTGCACGAAACACCAGTAATGTGACTAATTACTTTTTAAAATTAAAACGAACAATTACTGTCACTTAAATTGGATCCTTAGTTATTGCTTGTGAAAATACCTGACAACATCAGATAATTATTATTATTGCTGTCCATCAGCCAACTTGGTGGGAGCACTTTTATTTTTTTATTCAATTACTGGCAATCTGGTGATTTTTCTTTTTTAGAATCTTCACCTCTCTGTTTACCTCACTGCTAAACTCAATTATAAAAACAAGGTCTAAAAAACATTCATGGTCACTTTCAAAATGACCTGAAAATGTCTGCAGAATGGATTAAATCCACTCAGTGAGCAAATGAAGAGAGGGAAGTGTTCCCCGCTCCGTTTTCACTGTAGAAAGAGAACATTTTGTGGTCAGGAAAGAGCACGATACCCTGACACTGCAAACACTTTCAGCACTACTGGGTATTTGATTACCTCCATGGCAACCTGCTCACTGATGACCCCCATTACCCATCTGGCTGACAGGTCAGGCACATATTGCATCAAATGAAATGTACTTCTCCACAGTTTCAACAGAGGTCTTGTAAAACTGAAAACAGCCATCGTTGGCATGGATTTGTAAATTCATTGCCCTGCTCCTAAAGTGAAAATATTATTTTTTCTGCATTTACTGGCTCAGAGAGAAAATGTTTGACTTTTCCTATTTCTATGTAACCTTGCGCAGTCTCTTGTGGACTGTCTACGAGCATAACTCAGTCACCCACCGAAAAGGTTTTTGTGTATCTATTGATTGATTTGACTGTTTACTGGTGGAGGAGTGTCTGGTCCCTCTGGTAACACATCCAGTCCATCAATGGTACAGAGATTTACTCTCAAATGCTTCATTACCAACAGATTTGATGACAATATTCGTTCAAAACCTCTTGATTGTATATTGTGTCGTTTCATTCTCATGGATTTGGCCACAGTTGTGGGAGTGATGCTTGTGATGAGTCAAGCTCTCCTCGGATGGCATCTTTTTTAATACTTTATCTCTGAGGGTGATGTTCCATTGAATGCTAACTGTGCCAGTGCCGGAGGTTATACATACATTGTTTACCTAAGAGCGAGCCAGGCTGGCCTCCTTTCAGGCAGTTTTCAAGATCAGTAGTTGTGTTAATGAGAGCGAGTCCCCCTGAGACAAATAGAACGTGTGATTCTGCAGATGCCAAAAAAGCATAGATTGGAACTATAAATGTGATTTTAATTGCGGTATGTTTCAGCCTCCTTCCATTGGCAAAGCAGAAGCATGACTGAGCATGTGATTTTGCCATGTGAGTGTTTTGGATTAGAACACAAGCTTTCATAAATCTAGCAGGTTATTTTTTTATCCACTCGACTGTGTTAAGAAAATGGCGAAAACGCACAGCATGCATTAGCTTTTATGTTTCTCTGACTGTTTCTCTGAATAAAAATATTTTGGAAATGGCCCTCTGCTGTCCATAATGGACGACATTTGCTAAAAAGAAGCTACTCTCTTTCATCTCAGTGCTGAATGCAAGTTCAATGTACTGTTCAGCCTACTTTGTTGCTTCGCCATTTACCCTTCTTCAAACACAAGACAACATATTGCATGACCATTATAGTGCAGGTTTCATGAAAAACTCATATCCAATTAAATCCCTTAAGATACAACACGGCCACATTAATGAAGCAGAAAAAACATATCAGGCACCAAAACTCTATCTCAGTGTTTGCTTTTACACACGAGTAACACAGTGCGCGTCTTTTATTGGCTCGATTTTTAACAGTGAGAACCCACCCAGCGTGTTCTCATTAACTTAGAAACCACAATGAGGTTATGAGATTTAATAATCTGCCATTACAGACTCAGAGGTATCACAGTGGTCAGAGCAGCATTTGTCCGTCTTTTTTGCATCTAGAGTAAAGGTTAATGACAATCCGCAAATATTCATCTAATCACATAAATAAAATAAATATGAAGAGTACCAGATATTAAAGAATTAATGGAGGATAGATTTAATTTTTTTTAACACAAGATATAAGATTTTAAATTTCCAGTGCCATGTGTGCATTGTTTAGCTGTCTTCTCTCTTCTCTTAATTCAAAATACAGTGACAGAATGCTGAACACCCAGGGTCACAAAGTCATGTGGTGGTAATAAGCAAGTCCACAAAGTATCGCAGTTTCCAATCCAAACACTTCTGTAGTTTAAAATAAAGTTTTCATTCCAATGTGTATTCTCCGTCCTCTGTCCTGGAGTCATTTTGTCTCCTTTCGTAAAAAGGAAGGACAGCATCTTCAGTTCTTGCATTCTCAGCAGAAGATGGTGTCAGGTCTTCAGACAGGACGTTTACCTTTGCAGCACAGGCATTATGATAAAGAGAGAGTTTGTTTGTTTAGCATTGACACTGTGGAAGGATTGAGAAGCATAATATCACTAAATTATCTGGCCATTGAGGCATAAACTGGTCAGACAACCCAACTGCTATTACAGCCCATACATCACCCTCTTTACATAAATCCCTAGCCCCCCTTCCACACCTCGCAGGGAGGGGCATTCCTGCAGCTGCCTCTCTTCTTCCTCCTCCCACTGGCAGCAGGGCAGGCAGTAATTAATTTCCTCTTTTTAACTGGGAGGCAAAACGCTAGTGTCCTGGGACTGAGTCGTGTGTGCCACCAGCCTATGTTCGGGATTCAAGGGATTAGGATAATTAGCCCCCGGAAGAGTGGGCAGACAGATGGGAAGAGGAGACTATGGCACCTTGTGTCCGAGGAAGCTGATCCCTCACGTTTGTTGCTTTACTTGTAAGTGCAGAGGCTGTAAACAATGGGCTTATAAGGAAGACAATAAAAATTTAAAAAAGAAAACACAAACAGATTGTCAAATACTTGCCTCAGGATAATCCCGCTTACACCAAACTTCTAAAACTCTATCACAGCTCTGGAAGACACGGCTGTGACCAGGACTAACGTGGCAGAATGTGTGCACGTGATATCGACACTGCCTGTTCACACAAATTCTTATATGGCACTTGAGAAGCCTGGTCATTCCCTTCTTGTGTGTTTGCTGGTCTGTGTGGCGGCTGGATCACCAGCTCTGCTCCCTCTTCTGTCCCGTCTCAAAGTTTGTCAGTCACTTAATGGAAAAGCTAGTGGACTTGTTGCAAATCACTGATGCAGAAAACAGTTGAACTCAGCTGGGCCGTGATTCCCCTATATCGCGTTCAACAAGAGCGCTGGCTCGAGTCAATGTCATGTGGGTGGAAAGAGGGATCAGTGGTAACGGGTCAGTTTGTTGGGAACAGACTATAAGAACATGTGCAGTAGGAGACACAAGGTGATCTAATGTATCTCTTCATAATCATCAGTGCATTGATATTCCACTCCTGCTATAGTCCACATTGACTTGTGTGGATGGCCTTGAGGAGGAATTACATATGTTTAATTGTATCGGTTTGTTTAAGAAATCAAATAGCTGTGGGAGTGTCAGTGTGTAAGTTGTGTTTCAGGTCATTGTATGGCAGGGCTTCAGTGTTGATCCAATGTGTGTTTTAAATGTGATACATACATGTTTAGGGTGTTCAGGGCAAGAACACATTAATATGGACACATGGGAAAACAGAAATATTGAAGTCATTAAAAGGCAAACATTTTCTGAATTAAGATTAATGTCCTGTCCGCATCTGCTTTTAGAGGGAGTGGGGGAAAGCAGTTTTGTTGCTTTATTTTCTGTTATGCCCCAGAAACAGCCATGGATTATTAACAGTTTATCGTCATCCCTTGCAAAAGATCCATCTGGAGCAGCATCCAGTTTTTATGCCGACAAAGTCGTGAAATTGTACTTGAAACGCTCCATGACCCCTTGATGTTATATTGAAAGTAGCAGGCTATAGCTCATCAACATAGAGCCCATTTGCAAAAGTAGAGAAACTGTAAACTCAAAATCTAAATAAAGCTTTTATAAGAGTAGAGAACCAGATAATAGATCTTTGTGGGTTTATTTTACTCTGATATTCAGCCTGTTTTCGTGTCACGCTCAATGTTTGGCTCCACTGTTGCACAAGATGAAGGAAATGCATGGAAACATTTAATGTGGAGGCAATTTAACATCAGCTGCAGAGGAGCTGAAGAGATGATGAAGGGTGACATACAGTAAATTCGAAAGCACGAAT
The DNA here is from genome assembly GCA_911728415.1 of Lagocephalus sceleratus. Classification (NCBI taxonomy): domain Eukaryota; kingdom Metazoa; phylum Chordata; class Actinopteri; order Tetraodontiformes; family Tetraodontidae; genus Lagocephalus; species Lagocephalus sceleratus. Next base: position 1,946,925 of record CAJVRN010000031.1, on the reverse strand, counting down.
GCTGGGGTGGAGGTTTGTGATGAGTCGAGGGTCACACCCAATACATTCACCCCCAAAAATTAGACTGGGACCATCATTAGTCATCTTTTAGACCTTATGTGTTGACACAAAGCCAGGATGTGTGGGGTGATTACTAAATGGGACACTTGGCACATCAGCCACGGACACCAAACGGCCAGTTGTGTGTGAGGAAAGTCTTGATAACGTGACACTTCAATGTTTGGATTTGATGTGAGCAGGTCTAACAACATAGTCCACACCTTTGCTACTATGCTATGGTGCATGTAAAGTGCATATAAGCATACATGTATTCACCTTTTTAGCAAAGTGCAGTAGTAGAGATGCTGCAATGCCATGTAGCATGTGAAGACTGGAACTGAGGGACAGCTTCAGAATTTCTTCTGTTTTATTCCTTTCCTACCAAGAAGCACACAGAAAAGTGACTCTCAGCTCCTGATCGGAGGCCACAATGGTGCTCGATGTCATATACCAGCAATTGACAGTACAACAACTGTACAGCTACAGCTGTGAATAGGTCTAACCTGGGGGGTGAAGGTGAGGAGGAGCGGTATAGTGAAACTTACAGCATAGGGTTAGTTTAGCAAAAATAATAAATGAACAGGCTGAAGAAGACCAGATGATGAATGTACATAGTGACTGATCTTTTCAGCATTTAATTTAAAGAACAACGGTTCTGCTGCGGCATTTAGCTCAACACAAGTTGCGTTTTTAAAATGTCAAAAGGTGTTAATGTTCAACAGTAATTGTTTCAACACTGTGCAATAACTCACTGTCTGTACAGGAAAAAGCGGTGACAAAAAAAGCCTTTGAGGTCACTTAATTGAAGTGTTACTGTTTCTATTCCGTAGACTGGTGTAATTTGAGTTCAAAGTTAACAGCAGCACACAAATTAATTCCTGTCCAACGTTACTCTTAATCACATTGACCTTCAGTTTGAATTGAACGTACGGCCACAGATGCTACTCCAGTAGAAAATAAGACTTTTCTATCAGAGGTGATGTGTATCCTGAAACAATTAAGCTCACCTGCAGTAGATGTATTTGTCTTTGAATCCAGAATACTATAGATGTACTGGATCCATTATCGATATGTGGAAAGAGCTGATGCAGATATTCTATCTTCTTTTTTTTGTCTCACATAGGCTCTCAAAGGCAAGTCAATTCTGCTGTTCGGATCATATTTTATAAAGTAGGTTAATTACAGACATTAGGGCTAAATGGGGGTCACTGGGGGTGGCTGCTGAGTAAGCTTAATTGTTTTACCTCTTTTAGGGTCAGAAAGAATGATAGCAAAGGTCCTTTCGTCAAAAGGTGGTAATAATAGATTTAGACATGTGGCACAGAAGTTAGAAACATAATAAAGTAATTATACACAAAATAAAAATTGTTCCTTTATTCTTATTTCAAGCAGAACAATTGGGAGAGTTTATTAAACATGCTCCTGCATAAATATCCATAGTGACTGTGGAATCACGCATGTGTTTCATAGACAGCAAACAACACAACAGACCATAGCTTGAAAGAAGAATGAATAATCATGTCCAAATTACCTGGTAAGCAATCATTTAATTTGCCTTGTCACAATGAATAAGGATTAATTTGCAGGCAAATATTACACAATGAATTATTGAATAACTCATCTCCCAAGCCAAATTAATCCCGAGGATTGATGGCGTGGATGTAACCTGTGATCGCTGTAGCATATTTCATGAGTCATTGGTGGCGTGCTCCGAATCCACGAGGGCATTGCCAAGCGATAACTTGATTTCAACTGACTGGTCCAATTTAGGTTGGTCCCTACACACAAACAGGGGCTGCCAGTTTGGGAGGAGACTGATTTGTGTTCACCTACTCAAGTGGCTTTTTAATTACTGTAAGCCTGTTAACCCATCATGATTGGGCCACAAACATTATGCACCGTGTGTAATGACACATGAATCATTCCTTCTGGTTTCCCTCAAACATCCAGCACGATGCATTGGAGTGTCCTTAAAATGTTGATGCGAGGAGCTGTCGGCTCGGTGGATCCACCGCTGTCCATGGGTGCTTAGAAAAATGTGACGATATTTATGGAAAGTGGAGGAGCTCCCGTTTAAGTTTCTTCTACCATCTCAGCGCTTGGGGCTGTCCCTGCCTTTGAATGGTTAAATAGGTCCTTCACTCCACCGGCTTCATTGCTGCTTTCAAGGTTGGAGTGCTGTCACTGGATTGACTGTTACTAAACTAGTGTCATGTGAAAGTCCTTAAGAAGGCAAGTGTATCACGGTTGCTTCTGTGTGTGTGACTCTCCTCTCGCCACACTGTTTACTCTCTTTACACTCCCTGATCGCAGGAGCACCCTTGAGATTGGGCTGGTGGATTTAGCAGTGCCTTCTAGCATATGGCCTTTATTATACTCTGTTAGATTGGCAGAAGAAAACAATTGCACTTTTCTCTTGCTCTGTGTTACGGGCTATAGGGCAGGTTCCACCCAGTTCCATGAGCGTCAGCAGGAAATGGCATTCAGCAGTCTCACAGGAATCTACTGTGTCACACTAACACACTTCTGCTAAATATTCTGTGTAGAGAAATGTAAGGCCACTTCCATAGTTTATCAAATCAAATTCATTTAGATCCCATCACAAAAATTGTGTGCCTCAGAGGCCTTTACAATCTGTGTCTTTAGACCCACCACCGATAATATGCACTTCATCTGTTCTTTTTGTGTAGGGTGTGCTACATTCATGATCATCAGCTTTTGATCTGCCAGACTCTGCCAGAAATCCTGAGTTGATCACAAATGCGTTAGAAAACAACAACTCATATAAATTATTAATGTGTTATTTTTGACTTAGCTCTTTTTAGACTTCTTTTAAGTAGGTCTAAATATCATATACCACAAATGAACATGCAGGCATGCTGACGGAAATCATATCCTTTGTTTTAATGTACCCCCTTTGATGACAGTGCATCTGTATGTGCAATCGGAATATTCAAACAGTGATCCAAATAAGCATTTTACATTTCCAAAAGCGGACTTTGGTTTTCTGAAGATAATGTTCCTGGATTCAACCCAACCTCTTTAAACCTTAGCTGCAGGACTGGTTCTGTTCAGCATCACCTGAGGGGTTACTGAGCAGGATAAGCCTCAAATTAGTCTTTCCAAATACCTAATCTTCTATTTATAAGATAACATCTTTTAAGTTAAGACATTTTGCATTTAACATTTCTGGGCATGTTGCTAAATATCACCATGTCGAGTCAGTAGTACACTGACTTCTGGCTTGTTGCAGCCTTGTGGTTGAATTATTGCACTGGTTTCATCCAGAATTTCCCTGTAAATTCAACTTCTGTTAATTAAATAGTTGTCATCAGTGTCATGATATGAGTGGGTTTTATTTTTCACATCCTTCATTGGGATTGTTAACTCAGCAAACAAGAAAGAAGTGAAGAAATTAAGCGTTAATTAAAAGAGAGGAAGCTACAGATGAGGATGGAACCCCCAAAGACTGCAGTCATCTTCCTCTGATTAATGCACTGAAGGTCATTGTTAAGCTATTAGCTCTCAGCAAAACACTACAAACATCAACTGTGCATTTTAAAACTGCCTAAATTTCAAATGATTGACGACAGTTGCCATAGAAGCACCCACACTTTTTTCACTGACATGACAATGCTTCCGAACACATTCTTCTTTTTTACATTAGCCTTTGCTGCCTACTTTCCTGTCCTATTTTATTTGCTATGGTTAGCTGCTTACTGTATTAGTGTACAATTAGTTTTGTTTAGCAATAATCTAAATCTTTTCTTTTTATTCAAGGCGATTGGTAATCGACTTTGAGATGCACTGCTGCCGCCTTCTGGATTGGAGTATGCATCAGTGACCTTTAAAAGGCATCATGCATCATTGTTTTTATTAAAAGGTTCTATTTGGACTATTCAGCACAAAAGCACTCCCCCTTGTGTGATAATATATTAAGTGTCAGTAATTATTCAGAGGGATGCTGGGGAATATTTGCTCTGTGTTTGTGTGTCGGATTTGTTATCATCTTATTTTTATTCTTCTGAATAGAACATGTTGATTCAAGTCATAGTTTTATTTGTGTGCTTCTTTGCAGAGCAGGAGAGGCTGCAGCCTCTGCACTTAAATAATGAATTGTAAACATACAGTGTTTGGTTTGACAGGTAACGGCCACTATAGAAAATGTAGAGCATGAGAAGGGGGAGTGCGATGAAAACACGACCTTGGGTTGACACTGCCAGGCGTTGCCGAGCCACACAGGAACTGCAGCGTGTGCAGTTATTTTTGATGCCTTTTATAGGTAAATGGCTCATAAGAATGCCTGCACGGCAGGTGGTTTAGGATTGAATGAACTTGTCAGTTTTGAGGTTTTAAGAGTAGTATTTAAGAGTCATAGCTTTGTCTCTTTTTCTTATCGTTCATTTCAGCCCTTCTGGCCACTCATTTTTCCGTTCCCTGTATGTTTGGGGGGTTTGCTGTGGGAACACCTTTTAGCTTCCCCAACTGGACCCAGATTATCTCACTCCAACTAGAAAATCTGCTCAGACAATGCTCCAAGCATGTCATTTCAGAGATGCTAAAGGCTGCTGTGGTGATGAGATGTTCTGTTCTTCAAAGCCTTTTAATAGTGTAAAGAACTGAGACGTAGCAAGGGAAGATGCTGATGGCATGAAGATTCTCCTCTGATTCCTCAGGTGTTTGGCCTTTCCTCTATTTTTTTTATCCAATGGAAGGAATAATAATAGTAATAATAAAATTTTAATAATCACACATATATATATATATATATATATATATATATATATATATATATATATATATATATATATATATATATATATACACACACACACACATACATATATATATATGTATATATATATATACTTTATTATGTTGCATTAACAATAATAGATGAAGATTCATTCTTTATCCTATTTTCTAATATTTAGGGGACAAAAAGGGGCCGTTAATGTTTTTATTATTTCTAATGTTTATTCTTATTATTATTATTATTATTATTATTATTATTATTTTCTCGTTATTCTTGACAAAAGAGTCCATTTGACCCTGAACATGCACAAAAAGTTTTTATTGACCTACCCCAAAGGAATCGAAAAATTTTAGAATTTCGGGTCCGAGAGGCTATCTCCAAAGGTGCCTCTAGCCCACCTATTTTGGTGCCCGGTTTACGTAGAAATGGTGGAGTTGTGTGTACGAGCCACAAAACTCTCTGAGCGTGGCGAACCAAACAGGAAGTCGCCATTTTCATCGGTAACCACGATTTGCGACTTTAACGAACCTCAGAGCTTTATCAGATTCGTCATTTTCTACGAATATCATCTAGAGACGTGGCTGATGTTAAATGTGAGGCTTTTAGGACCATCAAACGGTGGGCGTGGGCAAACAAAAGTATGTTTTCGACAGGAAGTGGCTTATCTGGACAGCAAGACCGCTCAGGGTCAAAGTCACGGTGTGATGGGGTCGGTCGAACAAATAGTATCAATATTCAGTTTCAACATACGCCACCTGCGGGCACAGGAAATGTCATGCTTTACTCGGGACGCGATACTGTAGCAGATTCGCCCAAACGGGTGGGGACGCAAAAGGCCTTTGACGCCAGCGAGTAAAACATCAGCTTAAATAAGGGCGGTGCCTTGGTGGCGAGAGCATCAAGGTTTTTATAATTGCCATAACCGGACATGTAGTCGATCCGCGCTCTTCCAGGTCTTCAGAATGTCCCCAGATCGACGTTTCAATATGCTGTATGTTATAGCGCCACCTAGATACAAACAATGAGGCAGCCCGGACCGTGCGACCTACGTTTAAAAATGCACACGTGAGAATCACAAGGGCTAAAAAATCTCTGGAGCCAGCGTCGGCGAAAATGGCCGTAGCCCACCTAGAAAATTTCAAAGAACGCCACGAAAACCAGGTTGACCCAGAAATATGAAATTCGGCACGCTTCAGGACCCAAACTCTACAAAAAGTCAGCGCAGCCATATGCAAACCCCACAGGAAGCGACTATATTAATTGAATGTTCAGATTTTCCTCATTTCGATCCATTTCCAGGCTCGCTGTTTTGCCTCGGTGTTCCTCCAGTTTACATCAGATCCACTTCAAATTGACCTATGATTCTCGAGACCTTCCACATGAAATCAAATTTGTTTTAATTTCGGTCAAACGGTTCACCCGTGGGGGCGTGGCAAACAGCCAGATTCTGGCCGGGTGACAGAGACGCGACAATGGAATGACGCACTGCCCTACAGCTATGGTCCGATTTTGATTTTTCGACCCGTGTCATCTAGACACGTGTGCGATGTTAAATTGCGAAGCTTTTGTGATACGTTAAACCGCGTCGTGGCGGGAGCTGAATTTCGCTGTTTCAGGCCTCTTCGCAGGGTTCAGTGTGCCTTAGACTCAGGGTCGAGCGTCGCTCAGTTTGCTCAGCAGTCTCTTCAGGAGTCTGTCTCCCGCCCCGACGACAACCGTTTGTGTTAAATCGCGGCTTTTCCGTGAGCTTTGCGCGGCGCCGAGGAACACCGCTTCAGGCCTCTTTCGGGGGTCTGGGCGGCCTTTGGGCTCGCTCTGACCGTGCGTCGCTCCTTGGGCTCGGCGGCGGCCCCGCGCGCGCCTCCCGACGGGCGACGGGGGTGCGAGGCCCGTTCAACGCTGCTTGCAGCTTTAATTAGGGCCCGAGCACCAAAGTGGTGCGAGGACCTATTGTATTTCTAATGTTTATTATTCTTATTATTATTATTATTATTATTATTATTATTATTATATTTTTCTCGTTATTCTTCCGACAAAAGAGTCGCCATTTTGACCCCCTGAACATGCAGAAAAGTGATTTTATTTGACCTACCCCCCCAAAGGAATGCGAAAATTTTAGAATTTCTGGGTCCCGAGAGGCTATCTCAAAGGTGCTCTCAGCGCCACCTATTTTGGTGCCCCGGGACTGGGTTTGTCCTACGCTCATGAAATTTGGTGGAGTTGTGTATCGTACCGAGGCGCACCAAAAACCCTGGAGCGGTGGCGTAACTCAAACAGGAAGTCCGCCATTTTCATCGGTAACCACGATTTCGCGCCGTACTTTAACGAACTCCTCCTAGAGCTCATCAGATTCTGTCATTTTCTACGAATATCATCTAGAGACGTGGCTGATGTTAAATTTGAGGCTTTTAGGATCCACAAACGGTGCGGGCGTGGCGGCCAAACAAAAGTTGATGTTTCGTCGCCGCACAGGAAGTGGCTTTATCTCGGACATACAAGACCGCTTCAGGGTCAAAGTTCACGGGTGTGATCGGGGTCTCGTCCTGAACACAAATATGTATCAATATTCAGTTTTCAACATAGCGCCACCTGCTGGGCACAGGAAACGTCATGCTTTACATGGCGACGTCCTGAATGGTGTGCGTTCAGCAGATTCAGCCCAAACCGGGTGGGGACGTCAACAAGGCCTGGGTGACGCCAGCTGAGTAAAAACATCAGCTTTAAATAAAAGGGCGGTGCCTTGGTGGCGCGCAGAGCATCAAGGTTTTTATAATTGCCATAACTCGGACATACGTAGTCCGATCCGCGTCTGCTTCCATGGGTCTTCCTAGAATTCCGTCCCGAACAGATCGACGTTTCAATATTGGCTGTATGTTATAGCGCCACCTAGATACAAACAATGAGGCAGCCCCGGGACTGCGTGCGACCTACGTTACAAAATCGGCACGCACGTGGAGAATCACAAGGGCTACAAAAATCCTCTTGGAGCTAGCGGGTGCGGCGTAAAATGGCTCGTAGCGCCACCTAGAAAATTTCAAAGAAGCGCCACGAAAACCAGGTTCGACCCAGAAATATGAAATTGGCACGCTTGTGCAGGACGCCAAACTCTACAAAAAAGTCAGCGCGAGCCATATGCTAAACCCCACAGGAAGCGAGCTATATTAATTTGAATGTTCAGATTTTCCTCATTTCGATCCATTTCCAGGCTCGCTGTTTTGCCTCGGTGTTCCTCCAGTTTACATCAGATCCACTTCAAATTTGACCTGATGATTCTCGAGACCTTCGCGCACATGAAGATCAAATTTGTTTTAATTTCGGTCAAACGGTTCACCCGTGGGGGCGTGGCAAACTCCAGCGTCCGATTCTGGCCGGGTGACTATTGAGACGCGCGTACAATGGAATGTGACGTACTGCTCCTACAGCTATGGTCCGATTTTGGATTTTTTTCGACCCGTGTCATCTAGACACGTGTGCGATGTTAAATTGCGAAGCTTTTTGTGATACGTTAAACGGCGCGGTCGTCGCAGGGAGCTGAATTTCGCTGTTTTCAGGCCTCTTCTGCAGGGTTTAGTGTGCCTGTGAGGCTCAGGGTCTGAGAGGCGTCGTTCACGTTTGCTCAGCAGTCTCTTCAGGAGTCTGTCTCCCGGCCCCCGACGACGACGCGTTTGTGTTAAATCGAGAAGCTTTTTCCGTGAGCTTTTTAGCGCGGCGCGTCGAGCTGAAGCGAGCCGCTTCAGGCCTCTTTGCGGGGGTCTGGGCGGCCTTTGGGCTCCCGCTCTGACGTGGTCGCTCCTTTGGGCTCGGCGGCGGCCCCCGGCGTCGCGCCCTCCCGACGGGCGACGGGGTGCGAGGGCCGTTCAACGCTGCTTGCAGCTTTAATTAGGCCCGACACCAAAGTGGTCACCCATTTATTTCAATGTTTATTCTTATTATTATTATTATTATTATTATTATTATTTTTTTCTCGTTATTCTTCCGACAAAGAGTCGCCATTTTGACCCCTGAACATGCACAAAAGTTGATTTTATTTGACCTACCCCCCAAAGGAATGCGAAAATTTTAGAATTTCTGGGTCCCGAGAGGCTATCTCCAAAGGTGCTCTCTAGCGCCACCTATTTTTGGTGCCCCGGGACTGGGTTCGTCCTACGCTCATGAAATTTGGTGGAGTTGTGTATCGTACCGAGGCGCACCAAAAACTCTCTTGGAGCGGTGGCGTAACTCAAACAGGAAGTCCGCCATTTTCATCGGTAACCACGATTTCGCGCCTCGTACTTTAACGAACTCCTCCTAGAGCTTTCATCAGATTCTTGTCATTTTCTACGAATATCATCTAGAGACGTGGCTGATGTTAAATTGTGAGGCTTTTTAGGATCCGTCAAACGGTGCGGGCGTGGCGGCCAAACAAAAAGTTGATGTTTCGTCGCCGCACAGGAAGTGGCTTTATCTCGGACATGCAAGACCGCTTCAGGGTCAAAGTTCACGGGTGTGATCGGGGTCTGGTCCTGAACACAAATATGTATCAATATTCAGTTTTCAACATAGCGCCACCTGCTGGGCACAGGAAATGTCATGCTTTACTCTGGGACGTCCTGATCTGACTGCGTTCAGCAGATTCTGCCCAAACCGGGTGGGGACGTCAACAAGGCCTTGGTGACGCCAGCTGAGTAAAAACATCAGCTTTAAATAAAAGGGCGGTGCCTTGGTGGCGCGCAGAGCATCAAGGTTTTTATAATTGCCATAACTCGGACATACGTAGTCCGATCCGCGTCTGCTTCCATGGGTCTTCCTAGAATTCCGTCCCGAACAGATCGACGTTTCAATATTGGCTGTATGTTATAGCGCCACCTAGATACAAACAATGAGGCAGCCCCGGGACGCGTGCGACCACGTTTACAAAATCGGCACGCACGTGGAGAATCACAAGGGCTACAAAAATCCTCTGAGCTACGGGTGCGGCGTAAAATGGCTCGTAGCGCCACCTAGAAAATTTCAAAGAAGCCCACGAAAACCAGGTTCGACCCAGAAATATGAAATTGGCACGCTTGTGCAGGACGCCAAACTCTACAAAAAGTCAGCGAGCCATATCTAAACCCCACAGGAAGCGAGCTATATTATGAATGTTCAGATTTTCCTCATTTCGATCCATTTCAGGCTCGCTGTTTTGCCTCGGTGTTCCTCCAGTTTACATCAGATCCACTTCAAATTTGACCTGATGATTCTCGAGACCTTCGCGCACATGAAGATCAAATTTGTTTTAATTCGGTCAAACGGTTCACCCGTGGGGGCGTGGCAACCAGCGCAGATTCTGGCCGGGTGACTATTGAGACGCGTACAATGGAATGTGACGTACTGCTCCTACAGCTATGGTCCGATTTTGTTTTTCGACCCGTGTCATCTAGACACGTGTGCGTGTTAAATTGCGAAGCTTTTGTGATACGTTAAACGGCGCGGTCGTGGCGGGGAGCTGAATTTCGCTGTTTTCAGGCCTCTTCTGCAGGGTTCAGTGTGCCTGTTAGACCAGGGTCGAGGGCGTCGTAGGCTTGCTCAGCAGTCTCTAGGAGTCGTCCGCCCCGCGACAACCGTTGTGTAATGCGCTTTCCGTGAGCTTCGGCCACGAAGCGAGCCAGGCCTCTGGTCGGGCGGCGGCCGACCCGCCCTTGGCCCGCCCCGCCGCCCCCACGCACTGCAGGGCCCGCCCAGCTAGTGGGTGCGGCGTAAAATGGCTCTGTAGCGCCACCTAGAAAATTTCAAAGAAGCGCCACGAAAAGCAGGTTCGACCCAGAAATATGAAATTCGGCACGCTTGTGCAGGACGCCAAACTCTACAAAAAGTCAGCGACCCATGTGCTAAACCCCACAGGAAGCGAGCTATATTAATTTTAATGTTCAGATTTTCCTCATTTCGATCCATTTCCAGGCCCGCTGTTTTGCCTCGGTGTTCCTCCAGTTTACATCACATCCACTTCAAATTGACCCAACATTCTCGAGTCCTTCGCGCACATGCGATAAAAAAATTTTAATTTCGGTCAAACGGTTCACCCGTGAGAGCGTGGCAAACTCCAGTGTCCGATTCTGGCGGGTGACTTGGAGACGCGACAATGGAATGTGGTGTCCTGCTCCTACAATTCTGGTCCGATTTTTGATTTTTTTCGACTCGTGTCATCACGAAGCATGGTGATGTTAAATTCTGAAGCTTGTTGTGATATTTTGTACGGTGCGGCCGTGGCGGGAGCTGAATTTAGCTGTTTTAGGGCTCTTCTGCAGGGTTTAGTGTGCCTGAGGCTCAGGGTCTGAGAGGCGTCGTTCATGTTTGCTCAGCAGTCGTCAAGAGTCTGTCTCCCGCCCCCAACTACGCCGTTTGTCGCTGGACGCCGTTAAATTGCGAAGCCTGTTCCGTTCGCCGCACGGTTCTCCCGGCGCGTCGAGCGAGCGAGCTGCTTTTAGGTCTCTTTTTCAGGGTTTTTGTGCGGCCTTTGGGCTCCTGCTCTGACGCGCCACGAAAAGCAGGTTCGACCCAGAAATATGAAATTCGGCACACGTGTGCAGGACACCAGACTCTACAAAAAGTCAGCGACCCATGTGCTAAACCCCACAGGAAGCGAGCTATATCAATTTCCGTGTTCACATTAACAATCCATATCAGGCCCGCTGTTTGCCTTTTTTTTCCAGTTTAAATCAGATCCACTTTAAATTTGACCTGAAGATTCTGAGACCCCACACACATGAATATCAAAAATCTTTAGTTTCTGTCAACCGGTTCACCCGTGGGGCGTGGCAAACTCCACTGTTTCATTCTGGCGGGCGACTATTGAGATGCGCGTACAATGGAATGTGACGTACTGCTCCTACAATTCGGTGCGATTTTGGATTTCTTTGACCCGTCATCTACACACGTGTGCGATGTTAAATTGCCAAGCTTTTTGTGATACGTTAAACGGCCCGGTCGTGGCGGGAGCTGAATGAGGTGTTTTCAGGCCTCTTCTGCAGGGTTCAGTGTGCCTGTTAGGCTCAGGGTCTGAGAGGCGTCGTTCACATTTGCTCAGCAGTCTCTTCAGGAGTCTGTCTCCGCCCGACGCGCTTTGTGTTAAATCGAGAAGCTTTTCCGTGAGCTTTTCGCGGCACGTCGAGCTGAAGCGAGCTGCTTTTAGGCCTCTTTGCGGGGGTCTGGGCGGCCTTTGGGCTCCGCTCGACGTGCGTCGCTCCTTTGGGCTCGGGCCCGTCGCCCCTCCCGACGGGCGACGGGGTGCGAGGGCCCGTTCAACGCTGCTTGCAGCTTTAATTTCTTATTATTTTTCTCGTTATTCTTCCGACAAAAGGACGCCTTTTTTGACCCCCTGAACATGCACGAAAAGTTGATTTTATTTGACCTACCCCCCCAAAGGAATGCGAAAAATTTTAGAATTTCTGGGTCCCGAGAGGCTATCTCGAAAGGTGCTCTCTAGCGCCACCTATTTTTGGTGCCCCGGGACTGGGTTTGTCCTACGCTCATGAAATTTGGTGGAGTTGTGTATCGTTCCGAGGCGCACCAAAACTCTCTTGGAGCGGCGGCGTAACTCAAACAGGAAGTCCGCCATTTTCATCGGAAGTCACGATTTCGCGCCCGTACTTTAACGAACTCCTCCTAGAGCTTTCATCAGATTCTTGTCATTTTCGACGAATATCATCTAGAGACGTGGCTGATGTTAAATTGCGAGGCTTTTAGGATCCGTCAAACGGTGCGGGCGTGGCGGCCAAACAAAAGTTGATGTTTCGTCGCGCACAGGAAGTGGCTTTATCTCGGACATGCAAGGCCGCTTCAGGGTCAAAGGTCACGGGTGTGATCGGGGTCGCGTCCTGAACCGAAATATGTATCAATATTCAGTTATTAACATAGCGCCACCTGCTGGGCACAGGAAATGTCATGTTTTACTCTGGGACGCCCTGATCTGACTGCGTTCAGCAGATTCTGCCCAAACCGGGTGGGGACGTCAACAAGGCCTTGGTGACGCCAGCTGAGTAAAAACATCAGCTTTAAATAAAAGGGCGGTGCCTTGTGGCGCGCAGAGCATCAAGGTTTTTATAATTGCCATAACTCGGACATACGTAGTCCGATCCGCGTCTGCTTCCATGGGTCTTCCTAGAATTCCGTCCCGAACAGATCGATGTTTCAATATTGGCTGTATGTTATAGCGCCACCTAGATACAAACAATGAGGCAGCCCCGGACTGCGTGCGACCTACGTTTATGAAAATCGGCACGCACGTGGAGAATCACAAGGGCTACAAAAATCCTCTTGGAGCTAGCGGGTGCGGCGTAAAATGGCTCTGTAGCGCCACCTAGAAAGTTTCAAAGAAGCCCACGAAAAGCAGGTTCGACCCAGAAATATGAAATTCGGCACACTTGTGCAGGACGCCAAACTCTACAAAAAGTCAGCGAGCCATGTCTAAACCCCACAGGAAGCGAGCTATATTAATTTTAATGTTCAGATTTTCCTCATTTGATCCATTTCCAGGCCCGCTGTTTTGCCTCGGTGTTCCTCAGTTTACATCACATCCACTTCAAATTTGACCGCAACATTCTCGAGTCCTTCGCGCACATGCTGATAAAAAAATTTTAATTTCGGTCAAACGGTTCACCCGTGAGCGTGGCAAACTCCAGTGTCCGATTCTGGCGGGGTGACTTTGGAGACGCACTAATGTGGTGTCCTGCTCCACAATTCTGGTCCGATTTTTGATTTTTTTTCGACTCGTGTCATCACGAAGCATGGGTCATGTTAAGTTCTGAAGCTTGTTGTGATATTTTGTACGGTGCGGCCGTGGCGGGAGCTGAATTTAGCTGTTTTTAGGGCTCTTCTGCAGGGTTTAGTGTGCCTGTGAGGCTCAGGGTCTGAGAGGCGTCGTTCATGTTTGCTCAGCAGTCTCGTCAAGAGTCTGTCTCCCCGCCCCCGACTACGCCGCGTTTGTCGTCTGGACGCGTGCACAACGTTAAATTGTGAAGCCTGTTTTGTTCGCTCGCACGGTTCTCCCGGCGCATCGAGCTGAAGCGAGCTGCTTTTAGGTCTCTTTTTCAGGGTTTTTGTGCGGCCTTTGGGCTCCTGCTCTGACGCGCACGAAAAGCAGGTTCGACCCAGAAATATGAAATTCGGTACACGTGTGCAGGACACCAGACTCTACAAAAAAGTCAGCGCGACCCATGTGCTAAACCCCACAGGAAGCGAGCTATATCAATTTCCGTGTTCACATTAACAATCCATATCCAGGCCCGCTGTTTTGCCTCGGTGTTCCTCCAGTTTAGATCACATCCACTTCAAATTTGACGTGAAGATTCTCGAGACCTTCACGCACGTGAATATCAAAAATCTTTAGTTTCTGTCAAACGGTTCACCCGTGGGGGCGTGGCAAACTCCACTGTTTGATTCTGGCGGGGTGACTATTGAGATGCGCGTACAATGGAATGTGACGTACTGCTCCTACAATTCTGGTGCGATTTTGGATTTTTTTCGACCCGTGTCATCTACACACGTGTGCGATGTGAAATTGCCAAGCTTTTTGTGATACGTTAAACGGCGCGGTCGTGGCGGGGAGCTGAATGAGGTGTTTTCAGGCCTCTTCTGCAGGGTTCAGTGTGCCTGTTAGACTCAGGGTCTGAGAGGCGTCGTTCAGGTTTGCTCAGCAGTCTCTTCAGGAGTCTCTCTCCCCGCCCCCGACGACGCCGCGTTTGTCTTAAATCGAGAAGCTTTTTCCGTGAGCTTTTTCGCGCGGCGCGTCGAGCTGAAGCGAGCCGCTTTCAGGCCTCTTTTGCGGGGGTCTGGGCGGCCTTTTTGGGCTCCTGCTCTGACCGTGCGTCGCTCCTTTGGGCTCGGCGGCGGCCCCCCGGCGTTGCGCCCTCCCGACGGGCGACGGGGGTGCGAGGGCCCGTTCAATGCTGCTTGCAGCTTTAATTTCTTTTACATTTCAAAATAAAGATAAATATTAGAAACAGACTCATCCTAAAACAGCTTTTTCTTCCAAACTAAAAAGCTATATGACATGTATTCACAATGAATATATTTGAGCAGTATTATTTCAATCCAATTATTTATCTTCTGGAGGGACCATATTTATCCTACTGGGTTTTCAATTGTATGTAGTCTCAAAGTTGCCTTTGTTCTATTTATAAATCATCATTCCACATTCAAAGCTGTCAGGTTTTTTACTGCATTGTTTGGGCGATTGATCACACATAATGTTCTGCATGTTGCACAGATGATTCATGTGGCGCACACATGTGTCTTTCAACAGCAAAACATTTTGTGATTGTTAGCACCCCACACCGGGATGTTTCATGTGTCCACATCAGGGATGGAAGCGAACACCAAAGACAATTTCTGCTGTGCAGCATGTGTGACGATCGCTCAGAGGGCGAGGCTGGAGGAAGCCATGTGAGAAAACAAGTTGCTGCAGTAAGTCAAGATGTTGCCAGACTGGGCGGTGCTGCTGTTAGCTTTACGACCGATGTTCTTTTTTTTTTTGAAATATGAGAGGTTTAAATCTGCCCTGGCATTCATTCATAATCAAACATTCATGCAACAATAAAATCAGCATCAATATCAAAAATACAAATGCCTACTGTATTTAGAAGCTTTCTTTTACAAGTTATCTGGAATAACTAATAATTACATGTCATTCCAATCAAGCTGGCATTAAACTTAATGTGAGAATTCATTGTTTTAACATCCATCATCCCTCCCTCAGAGCTGTTTTAGTGCCCATCAGACCCCATATTTAACCCATCTGTGGCCAGCAGAGCAGATCAGTGGTTTTAACTCCGCTGCAGACAAGATGTCAGGTCTCTGATATTTTATGGGGGCATGAGATGGACCTGAGATTAATTTATGTCTGCTGTTATATAATGAACAGGGACATAATCAGTCTATGATATCTGACCCCAGTCAGGACACACCACTGGTGGGTTAAAACACCCTGTTAGGGTTCTCGGGATGGCGGGTGGACCCAAATGCAGGCACAGGGTAACGTGTGGAGAACAAAGGTTTATTTCCAAGGTAAAACACAAAACGCTCCTCAACCGGAGGGAACAAGGGCTCTCGGGCCAACACAAAAAGTCACCCGCACGGGGAAAAGTCAAACAAACAAAAACTCTACTTCCCCACGAACCGGGATGTCCGGGGAACGGACAAGCGGGGGATCCGGGCAGACGGGCATGGGATTCCGGATGGGAGTCCAATGAGACACAGACCAAGGAGGATGAGACAGCCAGGCGAAGGCCACGACAAACCTTAGACTACAGTAACACACCAGTTCAAACAGTACGAACCGACAGCGGAAGCTATCGGTTACCTGGCCTTATGAAGGGGAGGTAATTGCGGGATCCAGCTCAGGTGCGCGACCTCCCGCTGGTCCCATGTCAGGGTTTGGCGCCCCCTATGGTGAAGGAGGTGCCCAGACCCTAACACACCCAGTTTATATGCTACATGAGCATTTATTGTTTGTGCTTCTTCACGAGATCCAAAGAGTCCACAAATGTAGAATCAGAACAAGAACCCTCAGTTATCAACCTCTATGAAACCATCTTCCAGCCTCAGTTCATTTCCACATTTAGTAATAGACGTTAAACCCTTTTCTCCAAACTCCAGATAGGACCAACTGTCACTGGGAGATAGTTACGCTACTATAGCCTTAGACCACTGAAGCGCCCCCCCATGATAATGAAGAAAGTTTGGCCTCAAGCTACTCCACATATGAAGTATCATGAAGGGCTTTTTCCATGAATTGACATTATTTGAATTGAATTGAATTGAATTAAATTCAGTTGAATTGAACTGAATTAACAGTTGGTGGTGCATATGCAGTAAACTGCTGCAGTGGAACAGAAAAAGGAACACCAGCGTTAGTATAACAGGGTGCTGGTGAGAGGAGATTACAGCATCCATGGTGGAGGAATGTCAGCTGCATCTCCTGTGTTTAACTCGGGTTTTTCTTTCTCTCACGAGCCTTATTCAGTGTAGGTTATGCTACCGCTGATGATATCTCTGACTTGAGGCTTCACGTCAGCAGACTGTCCATCTGTTTCATTCTTGCCAGAAACATCCTGAGGAATTTTATTTTTAGCTGTCATCACAAGAACTGATGACATTTTTACGCTTACCAGGATCAACCCAACGATATATCGTTGGGTTGATCCTGGCATGTCAACCCATCTAACAATAAAGTCATGATGGAAGATGATATTTTTGCATCATTATTCAGAACTTTCTTTATTATGACCAGCCATAGAAGGTGACACCATGAACATCCTTCCCTTTGTTTTTTCAGTCATTTATGTTTGACAAAAGAAACATAATCAGGCCATGAATACTCAAGTCAGTTAATTTTAAGCCTCTCTGTTACTGACTGAAACACATCCAATGACACTCACATAAAATGTGCTTTTACCACAATGAAAGGTTTTGGTGCATTTAGCTGACCAATAAATACATAAAATTGTTACATATTTTCACTGGATTTCCCAAGGATGCTGTAGAAACACAAGCTTAATGGGTTTGTTTAAAATGTCCTAATGGTGTTCTTGGTCTGTGTCCAAAGATACTCTAAGGCAATACAGGAATAATTTAGACATTTAACTTTGCTCAGTATACTTTTGTCAAGGGCACTGGTCTCATTAGAATGTTGTCCGTATGCTGCTGAATGACATTTCTTTCCGATGCGCATGTGTTTCTTTGATTTTGCTTCCATTGCGATGGATGGTGCGCGCAAACTTGGCACAATGGACAAAGATCCGCGATGAGCCTCGTAGCACCTGCCAGGCTCGACCAGAGCAGGCAGCGAAGAAAGTCCTTCCGCATGTTCACGAAGCCATTAGGCACTCGTATGAAACCGCGAGGAATCCACTGCGTTTAAAAGTTGGAGCTGAATCAAAATTCACAGCACATGGCAATGAAATGTAAATATCCTGCCTTTGCAAAGACAAGCTGGCCTCCTTCTCTGTGCTGTAATCGGCTTTGAAAAGACGGTGCAAAGTGCTTAGGAATAATGCTTGTGCTCTGTGATAAAGCAGGCTGCTTTTATTATAAACCTACAATAGTAAAGCAACATCTGAAAAAGAACTCAAATATAAGCTGTTTGCATTTGTTCTCCACACTGAGAATAAATAGCTGTCATTCATGGCATGGTGCGAACACTTCCATTTACTCATGATGCTGCTTGTCTCTTCATTTTCTTTTGTTTTATCATCCCTGAATGGCTGGTGTGTCTTACTATGCTTGTTTAACAAGAAGATTTTTTGAAAAACCAAAATCATAACAGAATTTTAAAAATCTGTTGTTAAAGCATTGCGCTTATCTGTTTCATGAAACGAAATATTCCGAACATACAAGAGATCCTTCATGTTGGCTGCCCATCACTTTCATGCAGTCAAACACCTCAATTTACATATAGACGAGGTAACGTGAAAAGGATTTATTTATAAGGGCTATTTTTCTACTGTCAGGGGCTTTATTATCACAATATTTTATATGTTTTTGCAGTGTTTAAAATGTGCTGCCTTGAGTTTTAGACCAATGCAGTTAGAGTATATGAAAGTCAAATTCTGTTCACAAGGTGTGAGTTAATGTCCTATGCTTGACTGGGCTCCACATTCATTGCTCCGTGCTCTCTGCTAATCCTCTTGAGTACATGGCCCTTCTTCACGCCCTGGGGGGGAGTAATCTCCTTCCTTATACCGCCAGGAAAGTTGGAGAGTGATGGATAAAAAGCGAGTGCCCAGAGCTACAATTCAGGTGTGCGAGGTTTTGTTCCAGGTGATGTGAATGCTCTGGCATACATGGTGAATTATCATTTGTGTGTTTCCTGTCCCAGAAACTAGCCAGAGGTGTCCCAGATGATCTGACCTACACCTCTCTTTCATTTGGCTGCATTAACTTTGCATGTCTGGTCCGTCCACTAATAAGTGGGGCATGGGTATATTTAGCTTCTCTTGCAGTGACTTTGAAAATCCAGGTGACTCTTGTCAAACTCAGACTGCTCCTCTGGGTTTGCAGAATGAATGGGAGCTGCATTTCATAATCTTGACATCAATACAATTGATTACAAATAATGAAGTGTCTACATCCTTTGCTGTGTTACAGCTGAGCTCCAGAGAGCCTGTCTTGGATGTTTATTGCCTTTTATGCAAGTGGTGCAAATGACCACAAATAAAATACATCCTGTGGGTAGCAATAATACCACTGTCAAAGAGTTTTATTCCTATCTGAAGTCAGATTCTTGTTCTAATTATGTTGTCCATTGAAGCATCTATCAAATCTGCAGGGTGACTAAATGAAAGCATATCTGTCCACTTTAGCAGGGACCCTGAAGCAGCTTGCAGGGATAAACACTGGCTTTGATATTAATTGCACCTTTAGCTGTACAATCAATGTCAATTGAACTGCACAGTGTTTTTCTGTGACCCAGAGTAGTTATCTAACCTTTTTACTCCATCCAACTGCGGTGCTTTACCCTCGGGAACAAGCCATCATTTGGTCTGCAACAGTAAAATTAAAAGGTCCTTCCAAAGCGCCACTAATGAAAATAAAGCCTCAGAGCCCCCGAGTGACTCATCGCAAACAATATGAACATAAAACTACGGCGCTGCCTGAAAGGCTATCACGCTCAATGCCTCTATATTACTGTTGCTCATCACAGAATATTGATTGCAACACATAGTGCCACAGATGAGTAACAAAGTGAAAGAGCTGAAAGTTTTCCTTTAGGATCAACTATTCCTAAGAGAACAAGCAAATCACCAACCCCTTTTAAACCATTTAAACATAATAAAAAACTGAATTCAGAGTTTTCCCGAGTACTTTCAGCAATATTATTGTTGATCCCTCAGCTACAACATGACATGTATGTCATAGCTTTGGTCCATAATGTTCCAGTGCCCATTGGGGCTGAACTTTTAATTTCATTTAATTTAGGACTTCTTAAAATGTCTGGAATTTCCTGGTGAAAACAATAAGGGTGCAAAAAAACATGCGGTGGTGTGGTGGTTAGCACTGTCGCCTCACAGCAAGAAGGCCCCGGGTTCGAATCCCAGTTGGGATTGAGGCTGGGGACTTTCTGTGTGGAGTTTGCATCTTCTCCCTGAGCCTGCGTGGGTTCTCTCCAGGTACTCTGGCTTCCTCCCACAGTCCAAAGATATGCATGATTGGGGGACCCTCAGTGGAGGAACAAGCGGTAGAAGATGGATGGATGGATGGATGAATAGGAAATGTCTTAATCCTCCCCGCTAACCTGCTCTGAAACTACAACCTTTTGTTTTGACTTTTATGGCCACATTTATGGGACAAGCCCTAAAAATAACCACACCATGTAAAAAGGATAAAAGCTGCAGCCGAACCCGGAGCCTTCCTGCTATGAGCCGAGGAGCGAAGGGTGCATTTTATGTATTTCAAACTAAAGACGTGCTCTAATCCTGGATGGGCAGTCATTGTGTTGGCCTGAAGTGTTTGAGGTAATCCTATGCAACAGAGGGATCAAACATCGCAAAATACGTTGTTAAATTAGCATTTAAGAGTCAACTGTTACGAGGCCAGCGTAGTAGGAATGTTGGAGGAGTTTTCACACATGAGTGCTGGTGACATTATTAGGCTATGTTGAGCTAGCGAGAGCGTCTACATCGCTAATGGCAGAATAAGCTTTCACAGCTGGTCACATCACAATCACAGTAAGGTCAGTGGTGTTTTACATCTTATTAACCTCATTATACAGTTTATTATGCAGTGCTGGGGAAAAGTATCAGCCCCTTCCACTTTTTTTAGTTTATTTTGTCACATTGAAATCTTCGCAGATCATCAGATGAAATATCAAACAAGGACAAATCAAGTAAATGTACTATTCATCTTAAATACAATCTCATCTAAAGTACCCAATCTCATGTCATAAACAATCTATAATCAGACTGATTTTTGGGAAATTTACCAATGTTGCTCAGGCCAGATTTAGATCGGTCCTAAGTGAAGATTTCATTTTAAAAGATCCTGTCAGACAAAGGGAAGTAGGCTTGACTTCCAAAAGCAACATGTCACGCTGACACCTACAGAAATCCAACCATATATGGGACTCCTGCAAACCACGGTGACAGCCACAAACGGAATAACTCAGAGCAGCGGTGACCTCAGGGTCAGCCTGTCTGGGCTTAACGTGGGCTTAACACCAACTCAGCAGCCCCACTAGAGGCCTCACCAGGCAAGGCTCTTCAAACATTTGACCGACACATATTGAGGATCCGTAAAAACATTCTGTGTAAGTTTTTGGAATGTGCCCGTCACATTGGATTTTAAAGCACAGTTCCCTCACACCAACATGGTGGTGCCAGTGTGATGCTGGGGAGATGCTTTTCTGCATCAGGATCTGGACAATTTACTATATCAGATGGTTTTATGTTATAACAGACAATCATTTCAAAAACACTTGAAGACTTTTCGTGCTCCAAAAGCCGCCGATGTGCAAAGTAGAAACAGCCAAAATTGTCCACTGTGATGTGAAAGACCTGCTACCGGTTAACGTCAATGCGTGATTGTAGTTGCTGCCGACAAGGGTGGCAGAACCAGTTATTAGGTTTCGGGGCAATTACTTCCTCTGCTTCCTAAACCCACACACAGACACACACGACTGCACAACGCTGAAGAGCTTTTTGTTTATGTACAATAAGATGCTTTTTTTTTTTTTTTTGTTTCCTGCTGCTGGCCACGCTCTTGTCCCACTTTACCACTGCAGCACGATGCCAGGGCTGCAAGACTGCACATTTTCTGCCACCACAT
Organism: Lagocephalus sceleratus; assembly: GCA_911728415.1. Classification (NCBI taxonomy): domain Eukaryota; kingdom Metazoa; phylum Chordata; class Actinopteri; order Tetraodontiformes; family Tetraodontidae; genus Lagocephalus; species Lagocephalus sceleratus. The sequence continues at coordinate 1,925,354 of CAJVRN010000031.1, read as the reverse complement.
GTGGACAAAAAAAAAGGTGGCAGCAGGTGAAGAAGATAGATGGCACGAGCAAAAGTGATGGGCACAGGTAGGCTGCCAGCGCTCACGGCTACCTTCCACTTGGCCTCAGTCACCATTGTCTTCCACCCTGTTTTCCTGGCTCAGCCTCAGATTGAACTGGTGGAGAGGCAAGGATTTGGCATAGGGAGGGTTTTCCACCTCAGCGGTAACAATAGGCCACCAGGAGGAGGTGGCCATTTGTAGCGTACATTGTGGAACCTGATTGTCTGATGGAGGTTCTCTGTGCATTGCGACATTCCCGGAAAGAGATTTTTTTTATTTCTTTGTGAATTCGAGTCCCACTGCTCAGCTCAGCTAATCAATTCATTGTTCATGCCGGGTTGTCCCAAATTACAGTACGAGGCAGTTTCCAGTTACAAAAGGACCACATTGACAGTTTTTGCAGGATCCTGGAGAAGCCCATATCATTATTTCTGCTGCTGTTTAGAGGAGGAAAAAAAAAGGTATTTTCATTGCAAGCACGCCCCAACAGCCCTAATCATGACCGTGGTGCCCTGCACGGTGCAGAGCACAGGCTCCCGCCCTGAAAGATTATCCGGTGTGAATGTTTGGGAATGATAATGAGATCAAAACACCTCACTAAGCTGGGAAGAGAGGGTGGAGACTGGAGAAGAAGTACGGCAAAGCGAGCAGGCGAGCGGGTGAGCGATAGCTGCGATAAATTGCAGAAGCAGAACTACTTGAGCATAAAATTAGATTTTACAAATGTGTTGTTACCTGACAGTCGTCTGACAGAGGAGATATCGCAACATTATAGGGCCGCGTGAGTACTACTAATCGCATCAAATAAATACGGTGCCTCTCAGCTGTGATGAGCCGGCTGGTGATCCAATGTGGACACTGAATGATCGGGCAATGTAACATAATTAAAACAGCCTCTCCCATAATGGAATCAAACATTAGACGCCAAAATTCAATTTATATGATAATTTATTACCCACTGTAAAAGCGTTACACACACTATGACAGTAAAAACTAATCATTGTTTGATTTCATGTTATAAGTTTTAAATAAACTATGTGTATTTTGAGGTGATGATATTTTTCATTCATCAGCTCCTATAAATCCTGTTCACACAAATACATGATGTAAGGTGTTGGGTTGCAGTTTTCTACCTCGTATGTACATGTTGCTCTAAACAACACACAATTAAGGACACACATGTTTTATTTTGTATGATATGCAGAACCAGTCTATGAAAGTATGAAATATAAACATATTTTGCATAATGGATGCTATGAGGCAGAGAATTTGAGGAAGCAATTCTTTGCTGTCTTATTACTGCTACAAATAGTAATTTAAATACATCATTAAGAAAACACAATGGATCCGTCTAAATGAAGAATGGAAGCTCAAATTCCAGTTGGCGAGATTCTGTGTGTGCGGGGGGGTGTGCGTCTGTATGTGTGTGTGACAGCAAACAGACAGACAGAGTGACAGGGAGAGTGTGTGTGTTGCACAGTAGTCCAGAATGAAGACTATGAATAAACGCTGGCTATTTTACTCCCCAAGGTGACAAAGCAAAAGAGAAAATGTTCTCAATGTTACTGGAAGAGCGTTAATAGAGTGATGCTTAAAGCTCTCTAGTACCTGTTCTGTGATGTAGATCATATAACTAAATGCCAACATTGACTTGTGTAAGACTCTTATGTCTCCAGTTCTCTACATGTTCTTCAGCTGTTCATATACCTATCCTAGACAGACACCAGCTGCTCATCCAAACAGATCCATTCACTTACAGAAATGTGCCTGGGATCAAACCAACAACCTTGGTATTACTGGATTAATGACTGCTGTCACAGCTGCCCATGATACTGTACAAGGATAACCACAAGGAGGAAGGCAGGAGACATCTTGTGCAGCACTAACATCAGTAAAAATGAATTTCCATTACAACAATCATTTGATTGAAAATCAAATGCGTGCAGCAGCTCAGTCTATGTTTGCCTGTTTTCTTCTTGTCAGGTTTAAACCCTTAATTCACTGATTTGAGGTGACTTCAGTAACTAATGAGCCAACTCGCTGCCAGACATCCTCAATAAAGCAGCATTGTTAATTTCCTCTTGCAATGGTTGCCGTTAATTAACAGATTCCTGATCTGCACTCACTTTTCTCCCTTTTTTATTTTCTAATTTTGGCAGAAAATGCCATATCGGCCCCTTTCATCGCTGGTGTCACTGTTGTATAACAGTTTGTCCCAAGTGCTGTGTTGTTACACATAATTATGGTGGAACATATTCTTCCAGAAATTGGCTGCCATTCTGAGTGTTGGTGGCAGCGGGTGTGTGTCGCGTGCTGGTCATTGTCCTTGCTCATTGTAAAGCTGTGCACTGTTGCACATCCTGGGAGAAAAGAAGCCATTCACAGCAAGATTGGAAATCAGACCAGCACAACAGACTAGAACCCTGACCTGCAATGGGTGACTAAATGTGTAACCAACAGCAAAACAAGCTGTGTTCATTGTTTGGGCTTTTACTGGGAATTTGTGTTAACAAGCCGGAAAACCAAAACATGCCTGCGATGCATTTTGCAGGTTAAAAATCTTTAGTTATTTTAACTCCCCAAAATGCAGACTTACTCCTGTTTAGAAGATTAGGTGAAGTAATGGAGTAAAATTCAGTGTTTCCGTGATGCTGTTCATAACTGGAAGCAAAGGTCAGGCCTTTTCTTAGCTGAAAGTAACAGAAAAGGCATTGATTTCACCTGGCTCATGCTCAAATTTCAGGTTTCAACAAGGACAACCATATCATGCTGTTTTTTTTCTTTCAGTAATATAAACTAGAAATAACCTTGTCTCGCTGTGTAATTGTGAGTGCTGTATTTATTTTGAGTTTAAAGTAGCGATGACAACTAAAATGTATTGGGGTTTTTTCTGTTCGTACCAAAAAAAAACACTCATGAAATATACCGAAGAGACGTGCCACAACTGTCATTCTACCTGTCAGATTCACCTCTGTGACGTCTGACAGTTGTTAATGTGGCAGATTTTTAAAATAAATATTTTATTATATATTTTATTTGTGGAATCTCCGATGAGTCCAAGGTAGCTAAGGCAGCTGCCCTGCGATCGCTCTGTTGCACGCTAACAGCAGAGGGTGGGCTTACGCTTGTGCATTTGCCCATGGTGTTTACGGATATATAACATGCATACTACAAACGAGATTTTTGTAAGGACGTCTGGAGTCTGACGCGAGTTTGAGTTGGCAAAGCGTGTATGTGTCAGTTCCTTCAGGCTTGGTGGTATCTTGCACTAAATCCAACTGTTTGAGGGGGAAATCAGCACAGATCACTAAAGGCTATATTTAGATATAGGCACAATCTTCAAAAGAATATTTCTGGATTACTTAATGGGCAATATGTGTGGGGATATTTAATAAATATCAATATGTTATGCTATTTGAATTCAGTCTGTATTTGTACATTCTGTATTATCATTATTAAAACTCGACAACTCAAAACGAACATGTTAGAAATGAAATTAGAACTGAAATAACGTAAATCAGCTATAGGACTCAATCACATACCTGTTATTTACATTCTCATAATGGGATGATGTGATTTCTGTAACTGTGAAGTCAAAATTGGACCACCTGCTTATTGCATTCAACAATTTTAGTTTAAAATAGGGCTGATCTGAAATGGTCATTAAAGACCAAATTATGAAAACTGCTGCAATTAGTGCCTGATTTATGTGTTGTCAAAGGACCTTGTAGATTAATTAAAGCCCTTTGTTTAGTTTCTGTTAGAGGCATGTTCATTTTAAGCCCATTCAATGACATTCTCAGAAAAAAATAGGCTAAAATCCCCACTATTTAATTTGCACATCTGTTGCAGAAACAATCAGTGTAAGCATGTTTCTTAATAATATTGTATCTCTGCATCATTAGATCTTGGGCTGTGAGTCATCCATTTTTAAACCGAGTTTCTCCAGCTCCTGTACATTAAACCTTGATACCGCGGTTGTAACAGGACAGTGAAACTGTACAAAGAATTATCCGCTGGATTTTCCCTCACAAGGAGCAGGTTCCCCCGATTATTAAATATCTTAAAGTGCTTTTGAGAAATACGTGTTTTATCCTCTTAACAGTCAAATTACTATATACTCCAGCAATTACCTAATGTACTCTAATGAGATTTCCTCATGAAATGGAAGGATTTATTTATTTTATTGTGACGCCTTCCAGCCAGCCAGTCTAGGGAGCATTTTTGAGTCATAAATAGTAAAAAGGGTCTTGGTTGTTGAATTGCCACTTTGTCTACAGCTGCAGTTGTAATTAGCATTTGTTTGTTTCCTTTCTTTTTTATTTGGAGTCATATTTTTATCCACTTTGCAACTAAAGTTACTCTAATGAGAACTGAAGTTATTCCAATGATAAATGGAACAAGTTTAAGAAGATAACAGTGGTTTAATTACACAGACGATACACATGAGTGAAAACTGTTGTTTAAGGCAGTGGTTCCCAAAGTGTAATGAGTGAATAAATAAATGAAACTGCTAGCATAACATGGATATGTTTTGGATGGGTGCTTGAAAACATTTTTGTTATTTTCTTATTCATATATCATTCAAAAAGAAGTTGTGGTCTGTTGCAACCTGTAGTTTATGGCAGTTTTCCTTTCAAAAAAGGTCCAGGTTTGTATTATTTACAATGTGTGAAACTCCAGTGGAGTCAGAAATGTGTGTGTCTGTTGTCTTTTTTTTTTTTTTCTTTGTATATATACCAAAGGGGGGCCCAGCACAGAAAATTTTGGAAGCACTGTTTTAAGGCATGGTTATGTTAACAGAGATTTTTAAATGTTTTACTTTGGTAAATTGGGAGAGATTACCCAATAAATTATCATTTTAATACACACTATTCCTGCTCTTCAAACTTAAACCATACCTTGACAAAAATACATGCATGGGGCCAACATAGAAACCATCAGAAGGACCCTGAGGTGGGAATCAGATCCAGAACCATATTACTGTTTGGTAACAACAACCACAATGCCACAGTCACCTCCAAAAAAGGCAGATTTAAACAAATAAGATGTTTGGTTTTTCTTTCTTTGTGGCATTGCATTCCTCACAGATCCAAAGTTCTTTTTCAGTCAGGAAATTGTTCGAGCTCCATTCATTACATCAAAGAAAACTCAAAATTTGTGGGAATTATTGGAACTCATTACTGCCACACTATTCAGTTCCTAATCTTTAGAAGTGTGAGTGTCTTTGAGGACATATCCGTTACGATGATTCAGTGTTTGGATATGTTTTGATGCAGGATAAGCAGGTGGTATTAGGCTCTCTAGGCCTCAAAGAAGGCCCATGAAAGTTAAAGATAAAAGACATCAGGTTCTTTTGATGACAGGGACCTTTTTGCTGAATTGAGGGAAAATGGCAGGGACATTTTGCTTTGTTATTGAAATATGATGGAGGTGGTGGTGGAGGAGATCTTCTCCATAAGCTGATTGCTACAGGCATCTTGTAAAAAGCTGTCTAAACTGTCTTCTTAAAGGCTCCAGCTTCACTGTGGAGCAGCTTTGTTGTTTTACATTTGACAGTACATGTACAGTTGTTACTTTACCAATTACTCACAAATAGGAGCATTTAGACTAGCTTAATATTAGACACTGAGAACATGACAGTGAAATATTAACAAAGAAGATGCACGGCTTTAATAAATAAAATGAGACCAAAAGTTCAAACACAGCATTCATTCTTTTAAAAGTTTTGACTTTTCAAACCATCCTCACATGATCGTCAGACAGAAGGACCCTCTGAACGCTCATATCCCTTTAAGTCAGAGAGAAAGCAAATCTTACTGGAATCCCACTAAATGTTAGTCATTTTATATGATTTTCCAACAATTGGAAGCTGTTTTTAGTGATCTTTGGCATTGATACTTCACTATATTGGTGTACTTACAGGCAAGTTTTGGAAGACTTTCTTGGACCATCGTCTTCTAATAAAATAAAGTTATGTCCAGGGTTGCAGTGATTTGGTGAAAATAAAAGTGTACCTTAATAAAAAGTCAAGAACTTGATGTTATGCTGAACCAGATGGGTGGGCACATGCAAACACAAGCATGTACATATACTCTAAATCCATTACAGCCTCAGACTTTAAAAGTAATATTGGATTTTCTTCTCTACTTTCACGAAAGTGGAGAGGGTTGCTCTGTGTTCCCCTGTTTGCAGAGCAAATATAAAGCTGTGCACTGCTCCCCTCACTGCTCTAAGTGCAAATGTCTCTCTGTATTTGTCTTCATTTATTCCCACTTTGACCTGTGTCAATAGTTTTCAGTCACAGTCTTTTTTGTTATTTGAAGCCTAAATGTTCTCTCCTTGTTTTTCAGGTGGGATCTTTGAGCAGACGGATGGACCTGTTTCACTTGTTAGTGCAGAGGAACTTGCCTTTAAATTTGCTGTTAATAACATTAACAGAAACAGGACTTTGTTGCCAAACACCACACTAACATACGACATACAGAGGATTAATATCTATGACAGTTTTGAGGCATCTAGAAAAGGTGAGTGGCCTGTTGTGTGCCCGGTGAGATTCGGTAAAAACAACAAAATCCTAATCTGTGAAACTCTTTGTATCTTGTTCCTCTTCAGCTTGTGACCAGCTGTCTTTAGGCGTGGTTGCAATATTTGGGCCCTCACACAGTTCTTCATCTAATGCCGTGCAGTCAATCTGCAACGCCCTGGAGGTGCCGCACGTCCAGGTCCGGTGGAAACATCACCCCATGGATAATAGGGACACCTTTTATGCCAATTTATACCCGGATTATTCTTCATTAAGCTATGCCATCCTGGACCTGGTGCAGTTTCTGAAATGGAAAACAGCCACTGTTGTATACGATGACAGCACAGGTGATTATGTTTCAAATGAACGTCTCACCATTGTCTCATTTAGCGGGATATGTTCTGCTTCCATGCTGCCCCTGCCTTCATTAGTGCTGTTTCCCCTTTTAGGTCTCATAAGACTGCAAGAGCTGATAATGGCCCCTTCGAGATACAACATCAGGCTAAAGATCCGTCAGCTTCCGCTTGACACACAGGACACCAGACCTCTTCTGAAAGAAATGAAGCGCAGTCGGGAGTTTCGCATTATTTTCGATTGCAGTCACCATATGGCTGCGCAGATCCTCAAACAGGTCAGTCAGAGTCATACAGAGAGTTAAATGATGAACAAAATTATAAAGACAGGTCCCTCCAGACTGTATAGGGTCACTGTGGACGTGACACTGAGTCTCATTAGCTGTGGATGAAAGCACTGACTGTTTGAGACTGTGGTAGATAAAATGAGAGATGTTGATGCTTTAGACATGACTACAGTATAAGATTGGATTAAAATGTCCAGATCTAATATCAGGAATCCTCTTGTGGTTGAACAAATCATATCAGCCCCAACATTAAATCCACCTACCAGACTTGTTTCTGTCTTTGTAGTTCAGACCTATGATGAAGTGGATTATTGTAGTCTATAGAGGAGATTCTGGGAGGCTGCGATTATTCCAATTACCTAAACTTACATATGAAAATGCAAGACATATTGTTTTGAGATACATTTAACATTGAATTAGTTGTTCACAGTGACATTTATGGGTGGGAAGGCACTCTGGATATGTAAATATATCGACTAAAGCACTGAAAAAGTGAGTTTTATGCCCCCTTTAACATTAACATTATATCAAAATGCATTATTGGTTGGTTGGTTTTATTGGTTATATTTCACATGCAGTATATGAAATCAATGAACATCTAAATAAACAATTAGCCTAATGCTGAGTGGATACACAGAGAAGAACTCATTTAGGTGCTGCATAGCTTCAACGTTGTCAGCATCAGATGGGTTGGACACCCTCCAAATTCAGCTGTCAGTCCCTGTTAACGTGTTTACCAAACACAGCATCGTCGCCAACATATATAATCACGCCACCAATTTATTGAGATCTAAGGTGACACGATTCTGCTTTTGGCTAGTCTGCACATCTCACACCAAGGAATCAGTGTCCTCTTGAGAGACCAAGACGGCTTTAAGCGAAATGCTCCAAAGTCTTCCCCTACAGGACCAACTTGTCAGGATGGTGTATCAGAGAACACTGATTCTAACACACTAAAAAAACAGTGTGGTCAGACAAGTACAAAACTGACTAACAAATTTGTACAGAAATAAAGCTCTATGTATCAACAGTATGACATTTCTACCTACCTTCTTTATTTCAGTTCAGAAAAAAATAAAATAAAATAAAATAAAAAAATATATATATATATATGCAGGCAACTGTGACAAACCTAAACTGTTGCAGGACTCTCAAACCTTAATTCCATTTAGACTCAGAAAGGCTTCTTTTGAAACCTGAGTGGAAACATCAGAATTTTGAGACTATTTTGGGTAGAGATCTGTATGATTTACTGTAAAGACCCATCAACTGTATGTAAGAAGAACACAGCAAACCTGCAAAAAACAGGAAGAAGAAAATCTCAGATTAATGAGGAGAACAATGAGGAGTGTGACACAAAATTTCACTGTCATGTGTTTGACTCGATGTCAAGAGACACAGAGATGAATGTGCCTCCAAATATGCATGTCTTATTTACATAACCTTGACATTTCTTCCACAGCAGATGGTGCAATTAAATGGGAAGCGCAACTGCCTTGAGAATATGGCGCCTTTTAATGTAGATTGAGCGAAACAAGTGGTGGTGATGGAGCGCTGAATAGCAGGCAAAGATTACTGCGCTCTTTTAAATGAAGCAGCTCCTCTCAGCTGTGGGAGAGTGTCACATGGCCTGTTTGTACCGTGTAACCGTGGGCAGTATATGGTTCAAATACCCATTTATGTTATAGTGGATATATCATTAGCATCTTTAAGTCAATCTGAGCTCATTAAGACTTAGCACTTTTGAAGGTTTTTGGGCAGGTCTCTTTGTTCCTGTCACCGTTCTTTCATAAATGCTGGAAAGTGATCGGCTGTTTTTTTCCCCTGTTCTGTCTGTTCATTCATTTTTCTTTCTCGTCTTGTGCCTCTGCATCCCTCCAGGCCCAGACCATGGGGATGATGACAGAGTATTACCACTACATCTTCACCACTCTGGTAATGTACCTTGCTTGTTAATGCAAATGGAATCTCATTCGTTCTCATCTCCCTACCGCTTACGTATTTGATGAATAGCACCTAATTGCCAGTGGGGGTTGGCTCTAGTCCATAATATCAATTTTCTTTGACATGCTGGCGGCATAATGGAGTTTTCAGTGTGCTGTATAGTAAACACCTTGTTTTTTTATTCAAGTCAAAAGAAGCTTTTGGGTGAGAGCATATATGCCACCAACAGTCTTTTTAATTTAAAGAAGATAATTTTGAATATATCATTTATTTTAGAAACCTGGGAGCTCCACCAACCATCACATTTACACACTTCAGAATATCTGTCATTATAAATGATCGTGATGATCAATTAACTTGCAATGTGTTTGCAATTAAATTAATGTTTTTTTTTTCTGCATTCTTTAAATTGCAAAATCAAATCCTAAAATGCTCCATCAGAAAGGTTTAGCATGAATATTTTCCCTCCCATCTTGACCATTTTGCATTGCCACTCTGTTGAAATGATCTTGTCTGACTAATACAAGCAGAGCCAGCAGGGAGCCTCGCCTGCCTCCCACCACAGCCGTGACGAAGAGACTGAATGGGAATGAATACCAGCATGAGCTGTGTTGCTCCTTTCACTCTCTGTTATTTTCTCCGTTTCACACGCTCCATGTCTCTGCGGACTCGTCCACTCTGTTATGATAATGTGACATGACACTGTGGTCCGGCCGTGATGTGTGTCATATCTCACGTTTGACAGTGTGACAACAACAGAGCCTGTCTAATGCTCGGAAAGCGTTACCTTAAAGTCCTTTCTATTAGGCTTTTGGACGTGTACCAATATGTTTAATGATTTTCTGCAACATTTTAAGTTGAATATCCGTCATATCTCTGCAGAATTAAAATATAGCATCAGCATAAAGCAGCAAAATTGTGTCACAATCACAGAAAGAACTTTAACAAGATTATGCCTTGTGGCTTGGTTTGATCAAAGAAATGAATATTTGCATCGTATACACAGAAATATAATTTTCCTTCGATGGAATCTGTAAATGTCTGGTGTTTTATCTTCTGAGGTGAGGAAATGCCGACTTATTGGAGCGTGAAAAGCAAGAGCAGACAGTATGGGGTAATAACCTCCTTGTCCTCTGAAATGAGTCTGTCATGGCTCCCATGTCTTTTCATAGCTATCTCAAACATCATGAAGTCGAAAATTTTCCTGACTCAAATATTTCAACACGCAACTGTGAACATGCAGCATTTCTGCCAGGTGATTATGGTGCAACATTGGGTCCGTTGCGTGATATTGCTGTAAAAGATAAAAAAAAAAGTTGCATTTGTGACAAAAGTTTCCAGTCGAAATTGGAGCGTCACAAAAGATTAATTCTGTTTTTTTCCCACTTTGGCAACTGCTTCAGTAATTCTGTTTTCTTAGCTTCAGAAGCTAAGAAAAAAGACTAACCTGATTTACTTTTTATTGCAATTTTGAATGTCATAGAACAGCATTGACTTCCTTTCATCTCCATCCATGGGAGAGCACTGCAGAGTGTTCAAGCGTAAAAGATAAAAAAAAAAAAAAAAAGCAGAAAAAGGGGAAGAATATTCAGTGACTGGCGGCGAATGTTCTTCAGTGTCTTACATGCGTACGTTTCCCCAGAATGAACCCCACAGGGTGCTAATGAAATATCTATGCTCATCCAAATGTATTTTCCAAGCCCCCTGGCCATTCCGGCACGACATGTGTCAACATGTGACTTCACACTTCAGCTGCAATCGCTGCCCCAGAAATTACAGCGGCTGAAAGCAAAGAGCTTTTTTTTTTTCCCTTTTGCTTAGAAGCTGCACTGGTTGAATTATTAACACAATCCAACAGTGTTTTTAATTCTTCTGAGCTACAAACAATTAAAACACCTCCAAATGGAGTGGAAATATACAAACTGCTGGCTCTTGAGCAGCATTTTAATGTTTTGTAGACTTGTAATTAATGCCACCGCCCCAGATTTTATTGCTCCTGTTTTGGCATTGAAAAGTACTGAAAGGTTCCTTGCGTTTGCCCTCTTTAATCTAAATTTAGCCTCTCTTTAATCGGATCTTGCATTGTTGTCTTCAAAAGTGAGGAGAAATCATCAGGACATGCCTGTGCTGACAGCCACACTGACTCCATTACTCTTGTGACTCAAAAGGACCTGATGGCCATCGACCTGGAGCCGTACCGGTTCTGCGGTGTCAACATGACCGGCTTCCGCATCCTCAATGTGGATAATCCCCAGGTGGCATCTATTGTGGAGAAATGGTCAATGGAGAGGCAGATCCCACCCAAACCTGATTCGGGCCTGCTGGAGGGCATCATGACGGTATGTGCAGTGAAGTTCTCTTCCTCTGTCCCTCTCATTTATCAACCTAACATTTCAACCTTTTCCCATCAGAAATGTTAACCAAGAACTCATTTAAACATAGTTTAACATACAGAAATTAATCTTCTCTAATACTTTTAGCTATGTCAGATCTCTAAAGCAATTATCTCCTTCACCTCCAAAATTATGTGTTTTCTATCCCCTTGGTAAAATTCTGTTGAAACACACTGAATTACAATGAATATTCTACAAAATAACACAACAAAACCTGAACACAAGGATTTAAGATGGCATCTAATCTATTGGTATTTAGTGAGGAATTCAGCTGAATGTTCTTTTGTTATCTCGGTTTTTTGTAATCAGATACCTTCGCCATCTGAAATTTGAGTTAACAAAGAAAATAATCTCTTTTGTGCAACTCTGACAGCTAATTTTGGCACTTTTTTCTGTTTTATACAACAGCTGATTCATTTGGGCTGTGGTTTCTGTCTATGTGAAAACCTGAAAACTCACTAAAGTGTGTTCAGATTAGAGAGGTTGATCTTCAGCTCTTCTAAGAGACGACTGGGAAACCTGCGTCTGCTTCTCAAAGTGCAGTGAGAAACGGTTCCACCCTGAGTGGCTCCAGCCACTTCACAGGGGCTGTCAAGGATTATTATGATTTTACTATTGAGACTGGGTGCCTCAGTCATCAGAGGAGTTCACAGACAATACATGAGCACTTTTGAATTTAGATATTTAAGATATGTATACGACAGGTCTTAATGTAAAACCAAACTGCATTTAGCTTTGAACACATTAGAGGACAAATGTCCAGCATTGGTTGATCACATATTGGCAAGTATGGCACCAAACCTCACTGTTCAGTGCTTTCAACGGTAATGATCGAGGTGATATAACAGCTTGAAGAACACTTATTTAGCCCTTCTGCACCAATTACCTTCAAATAGGCCAGTCACCCTTAGCAACAATCTGTCTGAATGGGTCGTTTATGACAGATAATACAGTGTTGTTTCTGTCTTTCTGGGACACTGATGGAGATATTGGCTCAGTCCAGTGGTCCACACTGTCCGAAATCTGGGATTAGAGGGAAGATAGTCTTAGGAAGAATGTGCTGCAAAATATGGATTTATTTTACCGAGACAGTGCTTTCTTTTGTTTTCTTTGGGGGGAAATGTTCTCAGTTCAGGTCAGTTTGTCAGTTGGTGCTTTCTGACATACACCTTCATGACATCCTGGTTTCCACAGCAGCCTGAATCTCAATTGCTGCATCAGTTGCATTGGTGATCACAGCAGCGCCACACGGTGCACTTCAGCAAATCCAACAAAAAAAAGTTACACCGGAAAGTCTCCTTCCCTCTGCTGGGTCAGCTGCTGATATGAGTTATACGTTGGCCAGAGCAGACCAATCCTGTTCTTAGCAACGGCACCAAATTAAAATGAACTCCCACGGAAGATGAGATGGTCTCTCTAGTTGGCCTTAAAACAAGTCCTGATCCTTGGCAGACGTTTTACTTTGAAGATCATGTCGCATCTTCCTTTTTCCAGGCATCAGCTGAAATAACGTTCACCCCTTATTCCAGACAGATGCAGCTCTGACCTATGACGCAGTCCACATCGTGTCTGTGTCGTACCAGCACGCGCCGCAGATGACCGTGAACTCGCTGCAGTGTCACCGCCACAAACCCTGGAGGTTTGGAGGACGCTTCATGACTTTCATCAAAGAGGTGATGGGAGGACTTTGCCATGTATTGATCATCCATAGAGCATAATTCACAGGGTGATGGCTGTGATTTTTATCGGCCACGTTAATGAAAGTTCTAAAAGAAATTAATTAGTTATTGTAACCGTGGCTTCAAAGAGCCGGGTGGTGAGATGAGTCCTGCAGATTTTTTAACTTCTGAGATCTTGATAAATGAGAAGCCTTGCTGGGTGGACCTGATGGAGGTCCTAGACATCATTTCTTAATGGATTCAATAGAGATACAGCCACATGCCTGCTTAATTTATTGGAAAAGACCAAAATTATTATAGTTCAAATCATATATGTTTTAAATATTAATCATAAAAAAGTACTCAGCTTCTCTGCTAAATCACCATGAATCTACTGTAAAATCTGACAACCAAATTTGTTGGAATTACAAAAGTGTCTTGAGTAAAAGTTCTTTATAAAATGTCTCTCATTCCTGCTGTGTGTAGTCGCTTGTGAAGCTCCTGTTCAAGCATGTGTCAGTAATCTAATAACTATTTTCATCTTCACTTAGTGCTCCAATTTTCAGAGGTGTGATTTAAATTTAAAAGGCAGACTCACCCCCTTCAATTCAGAATAAATGATGATAAATTGTATGATACACAATATTAAGTACAGGAACTTTTAGTACATAAAGTATTTAGGTGTATTTAGAAAGATACTCAGCATGGGTGAATGTAACGTTGAAACATTACATTTTTGTCAAAAAAAAATTGTTTTACGTTGGAGACAGGCATCTCATGTGTGCCAGGTCAAATTGGCCTTTTGGATGGGATGTGGTGGAGACGTTCACATCACTCTCTGAATTAGAGCTGTTTGAACGTGCCGCCCACCTTGGTGGCGAGAGGCCAGATGGAAGGAGGCGGGTGGGGGGGGCAGTTTTCTCCTTCAAGCTTCCTTCGTTTCACAACAAATTCTGGCACGCCGCAGGGCACAACGCTGATGGGGTTGTCACAGATTTACATAAGGACACAGAAAGATTTTAGTCTTTACACCAAAATTTAGAGAACATTGGGCAGAGTAGAATAATTAATCCTGGGACGATACACGACACCCAGAGCACTCAGTTTGTTTCTCTCTTGTTCAGGCTTTGGTTAATAAATTATATCCAGTGATCTTTGCATGATATGGGGACATATTTATTTTGGATTTATACGGAAAAAGGTTGCTAATAATAATAATAACAACAACAATAATAATAATAACAATAACAATATCAATAATAATAATAATAACAACAATAATACGTTTATTTGTAATACACTTTACATTTGCAACAAATCTCAAAATGCTAAATAGTGTGACAGTGTAACTTTCGGTATTCTGCCTTCAGTGGAATCCTCCTCATATGAGTCTAGTCCATTTGTCCGTTGAAAGGTGGTCTAACTCTGGGGTTCTGTAGAGTGCCAGAGCAAACCATAATTGTGCTGTGTGTAACATAAATAAGGTTGAAAGGATTGAATGTGTTTGGATGCGAGTGTGATGAGAGTCCTGTGTTATCTTTCAGTCACACTGGGACGGTCTGACGGGCAGACTTTCGTTCAACAAGACCACCGGCCTGCGCACGGACTTCGACCTGGACATCATCAGTCTGAAGGAGGATGGCCTGGAAAAGGTGACTTCACCTGCAGCTTCACTCACGACAAAACAACACTTCACTACTCAAAGTGAAGCAAAACCACCTAAAGGGAAACTGAATTTAGGAATAAGATCATGATTTCTCCTCTTTATTCAGAATGGATAATGCAGATCTGACAGTATCATTTACCTCCTAACAAGGAAGTAAATTGGCTGTTTAAGCATAAGCATAAGTTAGTGGATCATAAAGCAAATTGGATTAGGGTACACATTAGGACGTTAATTGCAGCCTCTTGTAATGATAATTTGAGGTGATGCCCAAAATGCTGTTTGGTGGTAATGAGCTGTATAAACATGTTTCACTAGAATGAAAAAAAAAAACAGCAGAGAGAAGGAAAAGGTTGGAAATGTAGAACTTATTTCATTGTACTACATGGCAAAGTACCCTCTGGACTATTACAGCTTTTCTCTACCAGCGGGCTTTCATACATTATGAATACATCAAATATGGATAAGTCCCATTATGACTTCCTCAAGTACTCCCTAAAGGCTCAACGCTCTACTGTATAATAGCTGGGCCTTTTCAGCTCGTAACCCTTCTGTTCAAAAATAGAGTTCTTTGAAATGGCTTGCCCTCTTCCTTTCACTGCCATTTCGTTCTGCATATGATCAATTAATTTCAAGCACGCTTATCTTGTAAAAGTATTTGATGCCACATTAGCATGTCGTCGTTGCTGACAAATCCTATATGCCCGAGCATGTTAGCACTGATCCGGGTTGTTGGATTTTTTTTTTTTTTCTTGCTTTTATTATTCCCCCTTTTTACTTGTATATCCATGGAATCGGCTTTAACAGTTTGAGACCGTTAAGATGGAGACTTTCCTCGACTAATCCACTGTAATTGAATATTAGCCCAAGTTTTAGCCGTGCCTCAATTATTAGAAGGCTCTCATCCTGCCATTTTCACTCAAGGTCAGCACGCTCGGGAGGCAGAGATACATGCAATGTTCACTGTTGCGGGAGGATAGGACCTTAAGGATGAAGTTTATTGCTTTGGATGTTTAATGAATTGATCTAATTGTGAATAGGTCCAATTTAAAAGAGTTTTCAAAGCTGGAAGCATCCCCTGATACTTTAAATCTCTCTGCTGGAATCCTCTTTAGTTGTGTGACAAGGTGTAACTAATGTGCTTTCCAAATGAGAGTCTTTGCCTATCTGTGGATTAAGCAAGGAGGACGCGAGAAGTTTTTCATGTTATTGTGTGAGGGTGGTATGAGTTTAAACGGGTCCACCTTGAGCACACAAGCCCCCGCGAATATTAAAAGCTCTGTCTGCTGTAATAAAGAAAGTGAGAGGGCTGCGAGGAGGATTTTGGTGGAGCACTCCACAGGCAAACACAGATCATTACCGTCAGCCACAGGACGATTTGTGCTAATGATATGTTCCAGACTTGGCTTTTTTTCGCCCGAGGGTTTCATGCATGTATTTATTTGTTCAAATCTCCTGCTGTATCTCACTGAAAGGCGGAGCAGAAATACTTCCACAGCAGAATCCCCTGTCAACCTCAAGCTTCATTCAAATTAGCATTGAAACCGTTGCAATAATTACAAATTTGAATTTTTTTTATTGTTTAGGAAGTAATTTTAGAGAATATCCATTTGAAAATAATATATTTTACAATTTTATATAATTTATCATGAGTATCAACATGTACAGTTTCTTTGATTTGAGCATCAAAAGGTCAGTTACATTCAGTTTCACAGCAGAAAACTGTAAATTGAAACTTTAGATTTCATTATTAGGGAAATAAATTTGTCATTGCTGGCTTGTGGTGTGAAAACAGAGTTAATGAGAAATCTGGAAGACAGAAATATGTCTGAGCAGACATTGTTTTCTTTAATTGAGCACCTTTTCTCAATTATCTCAGAGTTTCATCTACGTTTCCTGGTGGGCGTAGAGGACATGTTTTGGTTTCTCAGTCCAAAATATCTCTGTGGTAGGTCACAGTCCACCAGCTTGCACGGAACCATTCAGTTTTTCATCTTTCTCAGGTGGGGAAGTGGAGTGCATCTGGAGGTCTGAACATCACTGAAGCTCCAAAGCGTAAAGGCATGAACATCACTGATTCTTTGGCTAACCGTTCCCTCGTCATCTCCACTATCCTGGTAGGTCCACCGTATGGCTAAATGTCTGTTCTTTTGTTTTTACTGCCCCTCAAATGTGCAGCAACATCTTCTGATCTGCATCTACACTTTTAGGTGTAGATAACAGCTTTTAGGCTGACATGTGCCACATACCAACAGTGCCCAAATGTCACAAAATCATGCCTTTTGCTTAAGCATTATGTCTTTCATAAAAAGCAAACTACATTGTTTAGTCCTGGGCTATCAGATTTAATGACATCAGGGTCCTTTTTATAGTCTACCACACAAACACAGAGCACAAATGTAAAGAATTAAACAGTCAGATTCTTCTGTAATTTGATGTGCAATTGGCATAATGCTTCAGGCTAACATACTAATGTATTTCCTTCACCATCGGGAGCGTCTACATTAGAGTAAAGGCTAATATCTGGGGCTCCTTTATTTTGTTTCATTATGGGGGGTTGCACTGGTAACAACACTGAAATAGACCAAAGTGCTCCTCACATTTGACTTCCTGTATGTATTTGAGTCTGAAATTTGGTGATTTGATCATGAGAGAATAAAAGTAGTTATCCAAACATATAAAACTATTTAGAGTTGTTGGAAAGTCAATAACTTTAGACGTGGTAACTCGAACACTTTTGGAAATATAGCCCATTCAGAGGGATTATTTTGGGAAACAAATAGAAAAGGTGGGGGGAAAAAAAACAGTTGTCATATCCCTTTAATGCTCCCACAGTGCTGTCATTTCTTTCCAAGGGTCACACTGAGGTGCTGGTGTGAATGTTTCCATGTGCAAACATTCCTGAAAAGATAGCATACTGTGATAAACACTGTCATTACGCTTGCATTTGACAGCAAAATTGTAATTATGACAAGTGAGGTCAAAGAAATGCATAATTAATTTCCATCAGATGTGCTCTATGTTAATTATCTGACAAGTAGAAGTAAAACATGTGTGGGCTGGATGGCTATAACAGGATGTGACTAGGGTACCAATGATGTGTCATTTATCCAGATTTATTTACTCTTTTATTAAAGTTTAGGTCATATCATATCTAGCTTGATTTGAATACTTGAGAATTCTCCCCTTGATGTGCTCTTACAAAAGGATCTCTTTAAAATGATAAAGAAAAGTTTCACTTTTAATATCAATCAACCATCAGCATCATGATATTGCATCAAAATGATCGTAGTCATGCGTGACTGAGACATCTGACAGCCTTACAGTGATAACTTTGTCAAAGAGATTAAGCAGCTTAA
Organism: Lagocephalus sceleratus; assembly: GCA_911728415.1. NCBI lineage: Eukaryota > Metazoa > Chordata > Actinopteri > Tetraodontiformes > Tetraodontidae > Lagocephalus > Lagocephalus sceleratus. The sequence goes on along the minus strand of CAJVRN010000031.1, from coordinate 1,907,129 downwards.
TGTGTTTTCCCTCTTCCATTAATTGTTTGCACTCCATTGCTTATGATGTCGCTGTGCAAGCCCACCTCCCTCCTCTTTCTCTTCTGCACACCCATGCTGAGACTATGAGGTCTGAAATGGTGGGAAAAAAATGCACGGATTTGAGAGCAAACCTTGGGGAATAGCAAGAAAGGCTAGAAACAGATGGTAATGACTTTTCCCATAACGTACAAACTTTATGATCAACTTAATTGGACAACTTGTGCAAACTTTGTGGCTATTTGTGCACTCAGCCCCTAAACACATTGTCATCAAGTGTTCATACTATGTTATTTATTTTAGAGCCCATCAGAAATGGAAGGTCTTTCTTACTCTTACAGTTTTTTTTTTTCAGATTTTTAGAACTTTTTTTGTTTTCCTGTCTCTGTCTCACCCACATGGCGCCAGCACTTAACGTAATGTCAGCCACCTCCGTCCTCATCTACTTTTACTCCCCTCATCCAAAACTCTCATCTCAGGGCATAAATATTGCTGCGGCTGCCTTTATTTCCATCTATTTACTTAGTGCCACACAAGCTGGAGTTGACTGAATAAAGCGCAGACAAACAGGGGTCACCTTCGCTGGAGAATCAATTACCGCGCTTCTCAGCTGCGTTTGTAAATTATACAACTTGCTATTGGAGGCAATAAATTGTATTACAGCCCTGCATAAATGGACCAACATGTTTTAAAATGCAGAGCAGGTGATGCCAGAGTTTGTTTTACAGGGACATGCACGTAGGTGTTAAATAAAGAAAAGCTTTTTTGGGATGTTTTTTGTTCCACATCTTCTCCGCAGACATCACAACTGTCGCCTCATCTCCAAGGTGGGTGTCAACTGGCTGGGTCACTTTTGTTAATACATCAATGTAAGAAAAAGCCTCGGTCTTCATTCATACTTTACCACGTCCCGTATCTGCTCGCTGAGCTGCGATCTGCTGTCAATGTCAGTTTAACGCAACAGCGACTCATCGGCTCAGATCCTTTTGCTCCAATTAGATGCATGTGCTGAAACAAATTGAAGAAGCTGACCTCACCATTGCTCTCCATTTGATCTTTTGGATCCGTGCAGGAGGAGCCATACGTCATGCTTAAGAAGTCTGACAAGGCGCTGGTCGGGAACGACCGTTTCGAAGGATTTTGCATCGACTTGCTCAAAGAGCTGGCCGGCATCCTGGGCTTCACGTATGAAATACGCCTGGTGCCTGATGGGAAATATGGTTCCCAGGACGAGAAGGGCCAGTGGAACGGCATCATCAGGGAGCTCATAGAACACGTAAGTTCTAAGTTGGTCACATCTGCGTGACGTTGCCAAGGAGATTATGTTTTTGTCAGGGTTTTAGGATAAATCAGATCAGCCCAAACTTGTTTTTCTTTACACCATCATTCAAGCTGTAATTTAAAGTATTTTCTATGAAATGATCAATACCATTCTTATTTCCTGCCCTAAATATGATTCAATGTGTAGCAGATGACAACAGCCTGTTAGCTTAATTTAACATATGACAGGCAGCAGATGGGGAATAAAGAGATTACTGCTCCCAGCTATGAAGTCATCATGGATATATCCTCTTGCAATGTCATTGATTTGTTTTGTTTTGTTTTATATATTATGGTATTTTGACATGTTACATGCATGGTTGTGACATTGTTCTCTTTTAACTTGCAAAAAAAACAGCCATATACCAAAGATTGCCTGTTACATGTGTGGAATTACAATATGCAGCTATACATCTTATTTAAATACATATTGTACATCTTGACAAGAAGAACAAGAAGTAACAGAAACAGGCGGTGGAACAGGGTGTCCGCTGAGTAGACAGCCACATAGTGATGATTGAGCACGAGTCAGGAGGAGCCTGCGAAGCTGTCAGTTACATTTATGGCACAATTATGTCAAGGTTGCCTAAAAGTTACAAGTGAGTTGATGCCATTCAAGGAGACAAACCACTTCCTGCAGCGAGATATATCACGCTGTATAGGCTGGACACAGAAACACTCTGGCAGTCATCTTTGTGGTGAACGATCGCAGCTGTCCGTGTCCCACTCGGAGCCTCGGTGTCCATGGAAAAGCCTCCAGTGAAATGATTGTGGCAGTTCCCTCTTGGCATTTCATAAGTGTCCCCATCTGTACTCTCTCTTTGTCCTCAGCCCTTTTGGGTCAGCACTGTACTCAGCTGAAAACTTGTAATAGCTTAAGTGGCGTTTAGTGCAGAGAATAGTGCGGCGGCAGGAGTGGGTGACTGGGTGATGAAAGGGTGGAAAAGGTGAGCTTCCAATGCAGCAATTTATTTTTCCATCCAGGCTTTTCTGAAAGATCGGCATTAGAGACAACTACCTTGGGGGAACAAATGGATTACTTAGGGCAGGGAATGCTGGCACCGAGTGGAGCTTCATGACTCCATCGTTAAGCAACACACTGAGCATCTCTCTTTGCAGGTGGCCGTGGTCTGTTCATCATAAAAAAGGATTTAAAGAAAAAATGAAACAGACGTTTACATGTCAGATATAGAATCTATAGACATAGAATCTGGTAGGTGAATCATCTGACCTGAGTTGAATTTGCGCACCCACGCAGCTCCTTCCTGAGTGCACAATAACTCTACACAGTTGTGTTTCTTCAGAGGCGTTAACATAATTAGACAATTAGGGTTTAAATGTGCACATGTTATATTCTACTTGGGGGTGAGGCTCCAGAATAAAGATTATAATCTGGACTGGTAATAATTACTGTGACTGAGGATGTGCAACCTCTTGTCTGTGGACATTTTGTTGCTTCCATTTTGTGGTCCAGTGCTCGCCTTTGCTGCTCCGTATACATAAGCTGATCACCATTTAGCTGACCTGAAACATAAACCTGAAATCAAACTCAACGGGTCTGACCCAGGAATGATATGAGCCCAGGGTGGGTACACACATATCCTGACCTGCATTTCAGCTGTGCTCCAGCGAGAGCTGCCAGGTTTACTCTAGTTTACTTTATTCTTGGGTTGTTCTATACAAAATGTGATTGCACTATTACAAATATAAGGAAAAAAATAACTCATTAGTAAACACATTATCACCTCAGCTTTTCATATTATGAAAAGTTGGTAAGGCGCTGCTTTTAGCTCAAAGTGCATTTTTGATGGAGTCTAAAACTGAAAATGTCCATTTTCATACGTTAGTCTGACTTATGATGGCTGTGTATTAATTTTTAATGCCATTAGAAAACATCAGTTAGTATGTACTGCAATTACACTACAAAATATTTCTCTATAGCTAATATATTCATTACATCTTTAATAAAAGATTTTAACAGAAAATAACCTTTTCTCATCATAAAGTCTTTGACCCATCCTATTCTGTATCTGCTGATATGGAGCCATTGTGGCAGATTGAATGGTCTTGAACTCTCCATAAACATGTATCATGTCTCTGATAGTGCAGTTGTAGATAAACACTAATACAACCCCCCTTATGTAAGTGAAAGACTCCAGCATTGACAAGTGTAGCAGGTTGTGGAACATGTACCGCTGCAGCGTGACAACGTTCACCACAGTGCCACAAGGGCTGTAATACTCATTTAATTCTTAATAGATTATCACTTCCAACATTCTGTGATGGAAATGATAATATTAACATGTTTAGCACATCATGAGCTGTGTCATGTTGATGAATGTTTGCTCTCACCACATACCCCAGAAGGATGAAGCCAACCCACAGCATTTATATCCTGGAGATATGTTCTGCTACATTTACAGCTAAATAAGATGTAAAACATTTATATTCTATTTTGGATAACATCATTTAAAGTTGTTTTTTCTTTTTTTTTTTTGAAAAATAGGGCAGCTTGTGACTAAGTGGGTCGACAAGTGTGAATTTGATTTTGATGCGACTTGACAGGCTGGGGGGGGGGGTGTGGGTGAGGGCGGCTGACCCACAGCTTCAAGGCCGAAAGTTCAAGTGCCTCAACAGCAAACATGCCCGTCTTGTCTGGCAGAGACCTCTTGAGGAAATCAAAGTTGCAGGCCAAACGTGTCGTGGAGCCACAATTTCTTGATTATCTTAGCCCATACATATGTGCTAACACTGTTGATGCTACCACCACTGTATGCATTCATTAATTTTTGCAGTATTTCACAGTGTAAATCCATGTTGAGGTATAAACGTTGGCCTGTGTACTCAGGCCTTGGTACATAAAAACAGATTCTTCTGATGTTCACGCAGTAGATTTTGTTGCAAGAAATGTCATTTGTAAGTTCAGGAGCCTGACAGGCTGTCGTCAGGGGAGGCTGTCGACAGCGGGAACACCACAAAGCTCGCCATCTGCAAACCCAGATAACACCAAACCATGTGGCACACAGTGGGCACTATCAGGTAATCGTGCCTGTGCCCAGTTCCTGTACCAAAGCCGTCTGCAGAACAAGGACATGCGGCATGTATATTAGCCCACCGCGGAGGCGCCTGCAATCACACGCTGGTTGATCTTCCGGCTGAGTGGCAGGTTGGTTCAAAGCTGCAGTTGGCAGCTGAGAACACAGGAAGCGGTATGTGATGTCGAAATTTTAGGAGTTTAAGGGAGATAGCACGTGCACCGCAGGGTTTTTAACCTGCCATCTTTTCAGGGGACACTGCATACTTAGCCACCACCGTGTGGACCACGGGAGTGCGGCGCATATGTCTTGCTGGAATTACCTCTTTGTGACCTTTGTTTACTGTCCATGTGGGCGTTCCCACTTGAATCTGGCAGGGAAACTACCCACGCCATGGAGGGGCAAGAAAAGCACAATTAGTAGAGGAACAGGACAAAGGGGCGATATGAGGCCATTGAAAAATGGACGCTCTGGCTGCTTTATGGAGCTCAGTCTCTTTTGACCTTATTAAGATTTTGTGTATTTTTGAAAACATTAATTCTGATAGTTCATTTTAATGAGCCCTCATAACATCTTAAAGAAACTTGAGATCTAATTTCACGTGAAGAAGCCTGTAGCTGTGAACTCTTGTGTGAAGAAGCCCTGCTACCTTTCATTACTTGGTAGCAAGAACAGAAAGAAAGAAAAAAAAAAGCTATCCAAGCATGAACCAGCAGCGGCTTTCATTAACCTCCTGTCTAGCCTTAGTGCCAGGGAGCTGGGTTGTGGGGGCTGCCAGAATAACTGTTAACCTTCTGGATGTACTGTCATGTGGATGTATGCTGTAATAACTGACTGCAATGTAAAAAAAAAAATTAAAAATTGCTACAACTTACAATTAAGCACGATGTACTGGACAGATGCATCACAGCCTTCTGGGGCTTGGAATAGCCACTAGTTTATGGTATGGCTAATGGGACATGCCTCAACTAAAACAATGTCACAAGAGACCTGTGACAGGTGCAGACACTGCTAATGTGGGAAGCATTCTTTGCTCTCTCTCGGAGCCATATTTTGTATGATTTATTATCTTATTGGTTGAAGGACATGTGGGATCATGTCCCCTATCCGTGAGCTTAAACATTTTCCTGCTGTAGAGGTGAGCCTGAGGAGCCAAAACCTGCTTTTTATTAAAGACAAAGGGTAGTGTACCCTGGTTGGCCCAAAGGCTTGCCACACTTCCACCCATGTGGCTGCAGGGTCATCAGCCGGGGACCACCATTTCCGATGTTTCCTAGAACATCTGAAATCTTCAAATCACACCAGAAGTTTCTATTTGGTGTGATCTCAAGGGGGCTTTCATCAAACATGCACTCATGAGTGTTCTCAGTGGAGCAGAGCACCAACCTGCTTGTGGGAGATTTCCAGTGTGCACTTTGTGACTAACAATAGTCATGGTAATCTACAAGAGTATAAAATATCATTATTGTTTGTAGTAGTAGTACTTTTTAAAAAAGTACTATGGTGATAGATATAAAGTACATGCCAGCACAATGTTTGCACGGCCAAGTCCTGACGTATGGTATAAGTCTTGCTAAACAGTCATATTGATATTTTCAGAGAGCAGACTTGGCTGTGGCTCCTCTCACCATCACCTACATGAGGGAAAAGGCCATTGACTTCACCAAACCCTTCATGAACACGGGCATCAGCATCCTGTACCGCAAACCCAATGCCACCAAAAATGGCTTCTTCTCCTTCCTCAACCCCATGACTCCTGACATCTGGGTGTACATCCTCCTAGCCTACCTGGGGGTGAGCTGTGTCCTGTTTGTCATTGCCAGGTGAGTTATTTATCTTTCCTTCCCGTTGTTAGAGGAACACCCTTTGACACGACAGTCATTTACTCCATAGTCACCGAAGGATAACGGTGACTTTTTCGTTCGGTGGTTTGTAGCTGGGTAACGATCAAAGCAGTTATGTCTGCATGGGTTCTCTACAGAACAACAGCAGGGGGAGGAAGCTAAAAAAAAAAAAGAAAGAGTTGAAGACAGTTCCTTTTTAAGTGTACAGTTTCTTGGTTCCCATGTCAATTTCAAACGTGGTCATACAGTTTTTAAGTTTCAACATTTGCTGAGGCAAATCAATTAAATCTGCTAGAAAAAAACATGCACCTGATGTGCTATTTATAAATGATATGTTAAATTCACAAGGAAAATTCAATTGCTCCTAATAATAAGTCATAAAATTATCATGCATGATGATTTGATTGCCTGAAAAGTGTCTTACTCTTGTGTGTTTTTCTGGCGATGAATGTGATGAACATCCTGCAGGGATTTGTCAGTTTCTTCACTCATGCAAATTGGTGCTTGAGGAAGTTCTCCAAAAATGAGCTTTTTGGGAGTTGAGGGGCTGGAGAGCAAACAGCTGCATGCTTCTGTCTTCACTTATTGCTGTTGTGAGACCCATGAAATCAGCTTAAATTGTTGCATCAATGTCTTTGGGGGCCGGTTAAAGTTGTCATGGATGTGTGAAGCGATGGGGGTGATGACAGATACTTCACTGCATTCAGGCTTTTTTTTTTAAAACTGGATATATCAAGACGCTAGCAGCCATTTTTAGCAAAAACTTGATGTCTTCTCATAAGTATAAGCAGTTTATTTATGTTGGTGGCTTTCAGTTGGGATGCATCACACAGTATCTCAGGTTTTGCCCCCTCCCTGAGGTTTAGTCTGCCAGGGACAGATACATTTTCTATTTAGTCAGTTTCAAATGAGAAATCAGTTGCATTGAACTCATTTTTTTGGTTTTGTTTCATTTGTTTAAATGAAATGAAGGTTTAACCATCGTGTCGCCAAACCTGCAGATGATTATGTCTCTGCTCTTCAAGCAGCTCCAGCACATTAACTCACGTCCTCATCCTTGTTAAAATAGTGAGGCTTTCTGTTTAACTAATGTGTCTCAGAGTAATAACTGTGCAGAAAGTGTGTTTGGTTTATCTTGAATGTGAACCCCAAATAAATGTAAACTTGTAATTGGCATAATTAAAAAAGACAGATTGTTATTTTATATCATAAACTTTAAATGTAACATTTGATGCATGAAAAAAGTATTAGCTTCATGTAACTGCAGTGGTAAAAGTGTGTGCAAGCCATCTTGACATCTGTAAAGCTGTTATTAAATACAACACAGCTGTAAGTGGAATTAGATGCAAACTGCCACCTTATTAATCTCTCAAACATAAGTTATCACTATTTCCTGGCAGCAAATCGGGGGAAAGTAGGCATGATTGCTTGTTCCTACTAGCTGCTCCTGATGACAAGCCACAGCTCCCAATTCAGCCAATCAGAGGGCCAACAGGGGTGTCGGTCATCTATGAGTGAGCAGGAACTCTCACTAGAATTATGTTGCAGGAAAAAAAAGCTCTTCCTTTACTGACTGGAGGATACACAAAATGGAGTGATACAAAGGTTGCATTAGATTGTGTTGGATTTTTGTGTTGCCCTGGTTAAATAGTTTGAGTGTACACTTGTCATGTAAAAGAAAAAGTTAACAAGTGAGAAAACATCTCAATACACACCCAGTGCCAGATGTCAGATGGTTAAATTTAGTAACAAGATACGTAAAACACTTCCTGATTGACTTTCAGGCCTGTTCAGCACCTAATTAAAAAAGACTGCTGACATCCAAGGAACTATTTTGTGGCACATAATTAAATTTGAGTGTGTCTGTCTCTGAGAGAAATGTAATTTTCAGTCTATGAAATTTCATGTCAGCTTCATGATAGCTCTTGTGAGCTGACAGCATGCACAAACAAAACTCCAAACAAACAATGTGCCCCCATCACCACCACACTGCAAGTTAACATTAAATGTAACATTTACTGTTAACATTTAGAAGAATTTTAGTTATACAGCTATACAAGTGTTATTTAACCCTTTCGGCTATCTTGTAAACATTGATAAACAATATGTAATCAGTTAAATGTTTGTGACCCAAAGATGACCTCAGAGGAATTGCTGCATCTCAATCTCCTCCTTTAAAATGTTCCCACATGGAGACCAGACGATTTAGACCATGAAACTGCAGCAGTGCCGCTCTGTTAGCTCTCACAGCTGTACAACCACTGTCCATAAACACTGCTGCAGCTCCATGCCAAAGGAGGAGTGACAGCAAGACCACACCGGCTGCCCTCTTCTGCTTCTGTCTCCAAGCCAGAAGATAAATTAACAACCCACCAAACACTGTTATCTTACACCCCATGTACTGATAGATAGATGGAGATAGCAAGGGGGGCATAGAGGGAGATGGGAGTGGGCTCTTTTTTGTCAGTTCTAACCGTTATTTCTCTTTTTGCAGGTTCAGCCCATACGAGTGGTATGACGCCCATCCATGTAACCCTGGCTCAGATGTGGTGGAGAATAATTTCACCCTCCTCAACAGTTTCTGGTTTGGAGTTGGCTCCTTAATGCAGCAAGGTATAGTGGTGGCCCGTTTCCTGTCAAACCCAGTGGCACCCCACTTCTCCTTGGTTTTCCTGGGTTCTCCCAACCCCCCCATTTCCACCTCTTTAACTGGCAAGCTCCCCAATTTCCATTCTGCAACTGTTTCACAAGCCTGTTACCTGTCGGGAGCCACAGAGATCCATCTAACATGACAAAGGAGGGCTGTTGTCACTGAGCTGCTGTTTCAAAAGGCAGGAGTAGGTGCCAGGCACTTGTCAAAGATTGTCAGCTGAGGATGGAAAACATTGCCACATTCGTTTCCCAGTAACAGAGTTGTTGGCCCTACTCAAGACTTTTCTGATGTTGGGATGAAAAGGGTACGCCGAGGAACATGTCTGACAAATACCAGCTGTCATCCATGCTAGTATGGGCTGGTGTGATGTTGTCGGTTGTCCACACATCTGCTTGTAGCTGCCTGACAAGGACCCCACTCAATGATTGGAGCAGCCTTGTTTTGGTATGTTATTTCAAACTAAGTCAAAAGGACTGAAGTAATTTCTCCCTAAAACAAAAAACTGGATTTTACCATTTGACCGAAAATGAAACATTGGGACAGAAATGGGTTTACACATGCTGGGCACCTTTTAAGAGGTTAGATAAGTAAATGAAGGAGCAGGAAAACGGTGGAGGAAAAATACCCTATAGTAATAAAATGCCGAAGCTCCACGTAACTAGACAAATCAAGAAGGCTTAGGGAGGCTCGGCAGTGGATCTCCTCCCGTAAGGACAGCAAACACGTTCAGCAATTCATTAAGGCCAGACGCTCTGCAGCACTCGGCCAATTTGCCGGTGCAGGCAGAGGACTGTGAGTGCAGCAGCAACGTGTCAGGAAGGACAGAGAATCGAGCCAAAACGAGCCACTTAGTCGCCTTTATTATTAAGCTAAACAGGGGAGAATTCCCCATTAAAATTCTCTATGTGACTCCAACTCAGCACCCAAACTCTATTGTTTTGCAAATTCAAAACCGAAGCTGCTGCTAATGAGGCTTTATTCACCCAGCAGAGCACCGCACGCAAGGTTTGACAATTTTCAGGAAGTCGTAGTTAGGCTTGATTATAAATGTCAGATGACTTTAAAGTTGCATGATTCTGGTAGAGTGATTAATAAATTGGGTGTTTACTTGTCTGACTTTCAGACGGAAACAGGCTGTTTGTAGCATACCGTAACACCTTTTAGGTCTCTCGTGCACTGTGCCGCAGGCAGGGAGGCGGCATCTGCAGCCAGATATATTTTGTCTGTGTCACATCAACAGATATTCCCCGCTTGTCTGCCAAACACGGTGACAGCAGCTGAGACGGAAGCCATTTCTCTGACACGTTTAAAATGCAAATGGTCGCCTTTGAGGACAACTGAGAATGGGGGGGGGGGGGCTACCAGCTTGTCTGTGGGAGGAAGGTGTCATAGACAACACAAAGAACACAAAATGTAAGGAGGTGCAAAAGCAAGCACTTTGTGCGTGTCAGAAGTGTTCCTGGGGGTCTCAGTAAGCTTCCCCAACTGCAAAAATATGTCTGATCATTTCCCATTAATTTGTTTCCCCCATCTAAAGTAACTTTTGAAGATACTTCAGTTGCAAGTTGGCTTATTCCCAAAGCTTTCGCTTCTAGTGACAACTTTTCCTCGATATTCTAAAATATATTTCTGTTTTTAAAAGACCAAAAGGATTAGATCCACTGCTCATTTTGTCTCCTAAAAGGAAGCTGTTGGAGCTTTTTGTCTCCTCTGTCTGCAAGACCAGGGAGGACACCTAGTTTTCCACCTCTTTAGATTCATATCAATGTGATAAAGACTTTCGGCACAAGTCTCATTATTTAAATAAGCGGTTTGAGATTTTAAAACTGTTAGCATGATTTGAGCCTCACTTCACTAATCCCTTCCTCCCCTCACGTGTCTGACCAAAGCCACACCCCTCATTTATGCGCACCAGCGAGATCTTCCAACTCTAGACAGACCTTGGTTATCTGAAGCAACAACTTCACCAACTTTGTCATTTCATTCACTGGTAACTGAAACTCTCATGGCATTATAGATAACAAAGTTATCTTGTTCGTGCCACGACTGAGACAGCTGAGTGCACATGAAATGATTGACATCTGGTCAGTCACAAATTCTGATTGGCTGTTTTTACTCAGGTGGTTTCTTAAAAATCTAATTAGAGGAATAACATGGGCCCAAAGTGGGCTGATTTTTTTTTCACAGATCATTTTACTCATGTACTACTATCATGTTATAATGACAGTTTTGAAAAATATGACAAAAAGCGATTAAAAAAAACTGCAAATTCTACCTGTGAAAGCTCTCACCAAACTAGTCAAGAGAGAAAGGGATTCTTAGTGAAACTGCCCCATGGATACTATGTGCCTAAATACATTCTCACAAGACTCTGACGGAGGAGAAATATAAAGTGTAGCCCGACAGACTCAGTCAACAAAAAACTGCACCTCCTAAAGTAGATTATTGCCAATAGTCTGTCAGAGTTTCTCTGCATGTTTCTGCAGCACAGAGAAACTGCTCAAATTAAAAGAAAATGAATATCTCAGCTTAGCACAAAATGAGTTTATTCATTACAGGCCTCTAAATTCCCATGTTGCTGTTGAGCTGTGCTCAACATGATCAATAATTCAGTTTAACAGTACGATTTTGTGTCATTTTCTCTAATGCCATTCTGGACCATTCTCTCTCTTATATTTGTTCAATCAAGCTCTGCCACAGTCCTCCAGTCTGTCTTAGTCCACTTGTGGCAGCCCTCCAGTGTCAGGAAGCTGTGAAGTATCTGATCAACTAATTACATATTATTTGGCATGATAACACACATTCAGCTGAGCAATTGACAACATTCATCTGAAAGAGCTGTGCAACACTCGGGAAAATATGTGCTGTCCCTGCGTATTCCAGAGGTCTATACTGGAACCTGTAATCCTTCCTAAAGGACATATGTGACATAAAGGCAGCATATGACTCATCTCATTTATGTAGTTATTAGTGTTGGGATGGATCGATGTGCCCTGCTACCTGCTGACAACAGCATTTCACAGTGTGGAATTCAGCTGGGTTCAGGAGACAATATGTCTGGATCTCCTCTCGTCTGTGTCCCACTGAGTCACAGGCTTTCTGTATCCATCTCCAGCCTTTGTCAAATACAGACAAGACAAATCCAATCAAATCCGGTAGAATGGTTTAAAAAGATGACCACTCTGCGTCCCCTCTGTCCCCTTCACAGTTGCCCTCATAAATCTTCTCAGCACAGTTTCAGTGCACACAGCACCAGCGCTGTTAAAGGTGTTCAGGGATGAGACCTGAAGTGTTAGCGTAGCCTTGCTGCCAGTTTACCACTCAGAGTTGTCACTCTGCGTTGTCTTGTTATGGCTTCATACAAGAGTATTGAAATCACAGAATAAATCATGTCTCAAAAAACAAAACTCTTGATCCAACCTGCCAGCTTCCATCTGGCCCACTAAGAGCTAAAAGGCTATTCTTTTCTGAAATGTCTCCTCTTAGAATGCTTCAGCAGCAGAAAACATTTCAGGGTGGTCAGATTGGGGAACAGTTATTGCAGAATATGAATCAGGCTTTGGATAGGACGAGCTAACGTGTGAGGTTCAAGTCCACTTTTAAAGCTCACGAAGTAGCGCAGTACAAATAACACCACTGTGTAAGGACCAGTGGCAGCTGGTCGATAGATGGCGATAGCACCTTGATAAACACCCGCCAGGCTATAAGGCATCTGCTAATAGTAATGAAATAAAAAAATTACAATATACATTTATCTGATTTGACTGCAGTGTTGGCAGGTTCACCCTGATCTAATGTACTCTTTTGTTCTCTGTCCCCCTCTGTGCTACAACAGGCTCCGAACTGATGCCCAAAGCCTTGTCGACCAGGATCATCGGGGGAATCTGGTGGTTCTTCACACTCATCATCATATCGTCTTACACAGCCAATCTAGCAGCTTTTCTCACCGTGGAGAGGATGGACTCGCCAGTGGACTCAGCTGACGACATTGCCAAGCAGACCAAGATTGAGTATGGTGTGGTCAAAGATGGCGCCACCATGACCTTCTTCAAGGTAAAGGCAGAAATGGGACATAATTTTAAGTTAATCAGCATGTTAAATAATGAGGACTAATGGATGTTCGCTTTTTAAAAAATATATTAGGTGTTAATTCCGACAGCAATATGTTTAAAAGTTCTCCTTTCCTCCTCGCTGTTTGATGCGTTCCTCCATCATCACTCCTCCTATCAAAGCTTTTTGCCTGCAGGTTCTTCAACTTGAGTACATCTTATTATACTTTTGCAAGTTTTTCTGCTGCCAATGCTTCTGTTGCCGTGTAATGAATAAAACGGCATTCACCAGCAAGAAAACAAAAAGATCGTTTCAGGGTATCACTCTGTCCTACTTGTTACACCCCCAGAAATTTGTGGCTGAGCTCATAAATGCTGTATGTCCCCCTGTTGAATCTGCTGAATGATGTGTGAGTATTGGATCCCCCAGCAAAATATTATGCAGCTGGCTTCAGGATCTAGGATCCTGTGTCTTCTACAGTGCATAACAGAAAACATTCAATTCTATCCTGTAAATAGGTATAATACTGAGTTACTCTCTGCACGTACAAAAACATGACAAGACTGAGAAGGAGCTCAGATCCATGGGCGCTCCATCACCCTTTGATGATGAATCAACCTTGTGTTCGCTTTGTCTGAAGACCAGTTAAAATGAATGTTATTTTAGACGGTTTTGTGTACTTTGATGAACCGTAGGGGTGATAATGGCACGAGTAATCGAAGGAGACGCGGGTGTTTAATTACCTCGTCAGAGTCGCATGGCTCTCTGGCCTCTGCCCTTCTCTCACAGAAAGGCCTGATTATGTGGACTCAACAAGGCAGAGAGGCACTGCAAATGCTGGAGGCTGGTGTGGAGATAAAGATTAGTGCAGAGATTGGCTTTTAAAGCTAAAGAATTATGATAGAGATGGTGTTGTCAGCTGAGGTTCTGCTGCCATCAAACCCATCTGCAGACACAGAGGTCTAAAGTCCACCCAACTTACCAATTTGGTTTGTATTTGTACATACCAAATACATTTATGAGTCATGCTGCTTCTGTGAATGCTCAAATCTATATCCTCACACAGTCTGGCTCATTTATGATGTCAGCACCTTAATTAAAAATCTGATTGGTCCAAGTGCACCAATTGTTGACAATGATGAAGATTAACACTTGAAAAACCTCGGCCTATATCTGAGTGGAATCAGAATTCACACCACCATTATTGGACAGTTAATAAATCACAAATATTGATTTTGTCTTTATTTGCAAGTGTTTTGCAGGTGAAAAACATCACAAATGACATGAAATCACTACCTGTAAAAGCAGAAACTTGATACATAAAAACAGCCCTATTTTTGTCGCCACCCTTACCCAAGAGGGAGTCAAATCTGTTCTGTATTTAAACACAGCGGTTGGAGAGTCACCTTTACCTGCTGTTCGAAGGAGAAAGAAAATGACTGCAAGTGATTGTGGTACATTGTGCACTCTTAAAATAAGTACTGTGAATCATTCTTTACCATTCTGCTCCTTGTTGATTATTTTCCTTTGTTACCTGATTTTATTTTATAACAAAAATAAATCACCTTGACAACATTTGCATTGTAACAAAATGGTGCAGTATAACATTTATTCTCCCTACTGTAATGGATGGTTTTCCTATAATAACATCTCTCCCAATTTGAAATGGCTGAGAGTCTTCCGACAGTAATTATCTGGGATTAGACATGGCGTTAATGTGACCTCCTATTAATACTGCATGAAATATCACAAAGCCTTCTGCAAGAGTAATGGAAAGGTATTTTGTTATTACTTCATCATCACTTATAAATGTATAAATAAATGTGCTCAAAAAAACCTGTAATGATGGACATCTAAAGTATTAATATCTGGTCTGGGGTTGCTGTATGTTGCTCAGTTTTGAATATTTGCTTATTTTCAAAACCATCCTGTCCTTTCTTGAGCATTTTCCTTTTTCTGACCTCTCCCGTTTCCTTTCAGAAATCAAAAGTTTCTACTTTTGAGAAGATGTGGGCCTTCATGAGCAGCAGGCCAAGCACATCGCTGGTGAAGTCTGTTGAAGATGGGGTGCAGCGTGTGATGCAGTCTAATTACGCCCTCCTCATGGAGTCCTCCACAATCGATTACATCACCAGGCGGAACTGTAACCTGACCAAAGTGGGGGGGCTCATCGACAGTAAAGGCTATGGCATCGGCACGCCACTTGGTAACCACAGAGCTATTGATGAACAATTACTGTAGAATTACAAATTCTTTTGAAGGATGGGGCAATTTAATTTAAGGTGAAGCATACGGAGTGTTTTGTTTTTGTTGTTTTTTTTTCTGGGAAATCAGACAGAATGCCGCTATCACAGAATCCAGCTGGCGATGCTTCCAAACTAAAACATGCCTTATGCTGCTTCCAGGATCTCCGTACAGGGACAAAATCAGCATAGCCATTCTCAGCATCTTGGAAGATGGGCGCCTGCACATGCTGAAGGAAAAGTGGTGGAGCGGCAGCAGCTGCTTGGATGAGGAGCGGCGCGAGACGGGCCCCATGGGTATCCAAAACCTGGGTGGTATTTTTATTGTGCTGGCATCTGGCCTGGTGCTGTCTGTGTTTGTGGCGATCGCAGAATTCATCTACAAGCTGAGGAAGACTGCAGAGCGTGAGCAGGTATATGTCCCAATATATTATTGCATGTATTTATCAGATTATTGGCAGGGTAGCTTTTGATTAATCAGATTAATCTGTTTTACATATCACATTATTGTAATGATAATAAAATTAACAATTATTATAGGCCAACTTTATTTTTAATTTTAAATTAAATTGTTTTTTGGGGCTTTTACCATATTAAATAGGTTGAGATAATTAGTTATTCTTCCCGCAATCTGTAACCCCACAATTTGAGGCCTTGATTTCTACATACAAGACCTTGAATCTGATCCATACTTTATTAATTGAGTTTCATCTGTCATCCTTGTAGCAAAGACAATAGTACACATACCAATTTTGAGATTACATGCGTAGCTTCCAAATCAGTGCTGTGCTCTGATATTCAGTTCAGACATTTTACAAAATGTTTTTCTTGTCATAAAATAATTTCATGGATTACTTGGCCACAACACTAACTTTTCTGGCATTATTGCAAATTAGGGTGGAGGGAATTAATCCATTATTAGTCACTGAATACATCGGAATAACAGCTTTTTTTGTTTCCTGGCATGTTAAATGAGTCGCTGCATGCTTGCTTGTGGGACTTGCTCCACTATTACTGACACAGCAGCAGTAAAGAACCATGGTGGCTGCAAATGGCAGTGTGAAGTGAAGCTGCTGATAACCGTGGACACACATGCACGTTCAAATGCATTTTGTGCCCTTCAGACCATCAACACATCCTGTTGTCAGAACAATTTAAAGCTAAGGTATTTACCCCCCGTCCCTTTCCCCTCTTCTCCCCCTTCCCTCTCTTCTCCTCCCCGCATTCTCCCTTTATGCCCAGAGGTCTTTGTGCAGTGCCATGGTGGACGAGATCAGACTGTCGTTCACCTGCGAGAGGCGGGTGAAGCACAAACCTCAACCTCCAGCTATGGTGAAGACGGATGCAGTGATCAACATGCACGCCTACAACGACCGACGACTCCCAGGAAAGGACAACATGAGCTGCAGCACTGGGATGACTCCCGTGTTTCCATGACAATGTGCTCACCCCAGGGCAAAAGCCTCCTGAGCAACATCTCGGGGGTGGTGCCAGAGACTAGAGACAATGGCATAGACGGACTCACCAGATTCACCATTAATCACAGTGACATGGGGACACTAACAAAACATGGGCAACTGAAAATGGCAGCATCAGCCACACAGGTATGACAACATTCATCACTGTGTTCCAGTTCACAAGCGTCACAAAAAACAAGCCTTTCTGAGATGTTCTGGGGAAACATTACACCCTAATAATCAGTTTCAAGTCTGATGTTTACGTGCGCAAAATGATAAGAAAATACCAATGGAGGGAATTATTCAGAATCATATTCAAATACAGCATTGGAAACACATGATGCTTTGGCAATAATGGCAATAAATGGTAGATTTATAGGGAGGAAAAGGACAACCTAACTCATGATAGTTCCCACCTTTATTCAGTGGACAGCACGTTACCTGGATCAAACATAAGACCTCGAGTCATGTCAAAACACAAAAGCTCAACATTAAACCTCTGTCAAAGTGGAATCTACATTGTTACACAGATTTATCATTCGAGCACAGCAAAGACAGCTTTGATTCCACCTTGGACCATTAAATCATATTGTTTCTTTTTTTTCCTATTCAATCATGCAATTGTACATGACTGAAACTGAATCACATTAATTGCCAAAGACCTGACGGTTCAGCAGAACTGTGCAGAGTGGACCAGTCCGTGCACACCGAGTCCTACACGTCAATAAATAATAAACTGAAGTTGGTATTATATGGGATCATTAAGAAACCCAATCAGCCATGCAGGGTAAAATGTATCCAAAGTGAATTGTATTTGGCACAATCATCTCACTGTACATTTGTTAGCTTCCTTAAAAGAAACACTATTATGTAAATAACACAAACCTGGTTCTTTATAATCCCAAAAGGATAATCAATATATCATTTCAATTGTGTGCTCACTTTGATAAAAAACAAACAAACAAATAAAAAAATGGGGACAACATTGGATCAAGCATTTCTCTTATCACAGCAAAGACAGTTAAGAAACTGAGTTTAATGTTGACCTTTGAACTTTGGGCTGGTTCTGGTGTTGCTACAACCCCCAAACATTTCATCTGTTCATCAGTTGCAGATACTAGAAACTGATTTTGGATTATGAGTGTCATGAAAATGGTTCTGTTGAATAATATTAAAGGATTGTGGAGGTTGAGTGTTTCTCCCGTTAAAATTGCTGGCGTGGACAGAGGTATTTGTTGTGTGTGAATGTCCCAAAACATCGTGGCGGATAAACATGCGAAGGAAGCTGGTTTCATACGTTCTTGTTGACTTTTGAAGCCAGTTGTGTATGTGTAGATCATTGCCACGGAAAGATTTGATGCGTCTGAGCTGCCATCACCTGCGAGCTGAACAAATGACGAGCCTCTGTGAGGTTTTACTCTGTCAATATGCCAGGAAGAATTATAAATCCACAATTTAAATAAACTCCATAAAACTTAGCGTCAGTTTGGTAGAGCTGTTCTGTATAATTGTTTATGGATTTCCTTCTGCAGAGTAGAGTATGTAGATAAGATGTGCAGGAGAAATGTATTTTGCTAAATTTATATGGTCAAAATGAATTATGTTCAAAGTGGAATAAATGATAGATGCTTATTTACTTTCTTTACCCAACTTCTACAGCCCTAAACATTGTTTATTTAGTTTATGAAAATGACTTATATTACGGTATATTCTATCTGCATCCTTGGTGGCCAGATGGGGGGATGGCTAACTTAAACATGTAAAGAGTAGAGTTTATCTTTCCTCACTGGACCTATACAGCTCTGGAACCATGATTCAGAGCTGGTTTAAGTAGGACCGCTGTTGTCACATGGTTCTACTTTAGCTCCTCCCCTCCTCATGTGTACTGTAGCGCCCCATGCAGGTGGTCTTAGACGCAGGTTTGTAACTTTCACCTCTGTAACATGTGAAAAGAATTGAAAAAAAAAATTATTGTAATAAAAGATTTGTTGGAATTTCCACAGGGACACTGACTTGGCTGATTTAGCCAGTTTGGTTGCTGAATATGTATTTCTTTTTTTGGTTTTGTTTTTAAGTATATAAATCCTTGTGAATAATGTCATTTCCACAGAAATATATGAAATGAGAGTAAAATAATGCAAAATGTGAGCAACATAATCTGTGTTCCATAAGCGATGTGTGATATGACTTGATTTCTTCAAAAACACTACACTTTTTATTTATTTATTTATTTTCAGTTGCACTGCTTCGATCATTTGGCAGAAACCTTTTCAAACGCAAATCTGGTGGTGTCAACCACATTTTTTTTCCTTTTTTCTTTTCTTTGTGGACATGCAGGATTTCTATGAATATAGTTTTTTTTGTAAGGTTTTGTAAAAAATAAATAATGATAAAAAGATTTTGTTTTCCTAGTAACTGTATGTGTCAAGAGAACATTAGAATAACTGATGTTGGAGTAAATATGGGGGAAACTCATCGAACTGTTCCAGCAAAGCTATTGAATTATTTCCTTTTTGACACACAATGTGAATAATTCAAATGTACAGTTTGCTGTATGGGTTATATGAAGTTTTAAATAAAAAAATAAAAAAAATACAAATTTCACATGTCCTGTTGAGCTAACTTCATCACGATGAGCAACCATAATTGAGCAACTATGTGTAAATTATATATTTATAATGAGCTGAAATAGCCCAGTCTAAACCATAATAATTCTGCATTAAACCCAGATTTGAATATATAGAGTCAGACCTGGTTGTGGTCTACCACAGGAGGACACTCCTCACTCGGTGCATGTTAATTTTGATCTCAGGCATCAAAAAGAGCCTTCAGGGATCTGAGATGTTGAGGCCTGACATTGAACCCTGACCTCATTGATGCAAGACTGTTTAATATCCAGGGATTCTCACAATCCCTCGGTCTTGCAGTAGGTTCAGTTTGTGCAACAACTCAAATTTCAAAATGACCTTTCTCTATCTACTATCACACAGCACAGATTTGCAGTTAGGCTGGAGGATTTATTTTGTCATATATTTTATTAATCCAGTTTTTTGACATGGTTAAATCCCAAATTTCCACCAGCTACATTTGTGCTGCATTACAGCTCTGACAGCCAGTGCTGGTTTTGTGCTTTTTGCCTGCGGTGCAGCACCTTTCAGGTCTGCTTGGGAAGTGATACAGCACTCCGCTTCCTGCAGGATGTGCAGTGGGTCTGTTTTTGACAGAAGCTGAAGAAAACTCCACAGAACTTCTTCCTCAAACTGCAGAATATAGCAAAATGGGCAAAACATGTTGTCATAGTGATAAGGCACGTGTTTTAGCTGGCGGCACAGACCACCAGTTCAATAAAGACCCAGCATCATGTGGGGGCTGGCCTGTCAGCTGACAGCACTTCTTCCTGCCCTTATTACATATGATGACCTTTAGAGCACTTTGTTGACTGCTTGAATGCTGTCAAAGAGTTTCTGGCAGAAAAAGGCCAAAACCAGCCTGAACTGGAAGATGACAGGTGGGTTGAAGATGTCAGTGAATTTGATCTGTAGGTGCAGACATACCTCTGTTGGATATTTCTTTGTTTTTCCTTTTTGGCTCACTACTGGATGTGGAACTGTTTATTAAGTGGTTAAGTGGTGAAATGTTACGTGGCCCCAAATGAAGGAATGCACAGTGAAGAAAAAGTGATGTGAGGTCACCAGTTGAGGACTGACCCTGCTGGTGGTGGACTGGCAAAATCAAGAAAACCCAGACTGTTGCATTGAGGAGCAGCAGCCTCATAATGAGCAACGAGCAGGGCGCTCGTGGGCCTAATGGGAAGATTTATTATCTTTCACTATCAATTAATCCCTTCAGACCGGGACAGGCAGAAGCGCATCAGAACTACGTGTAAAAGAGGGAAAATGGCTGAGGGAGGAGGGAGAAAAGCAGATTCATGAGAAAACAAAGAAAATGCCTTGGTTTATAACAAGATATGATCCTGGGAAGAGTGTGGGAATTCAAACTGGCTGAAATGAAAGGAACGCTAAATGATGAGAGAAAGAATGCCAAGAAGTACAGGAGACTCGAGGAACAGGAAAGAGAATTACGAGCTGCCTCCTGCTCCTCCTTCTAAAGAATTGTTCTGTCTCCAGGTTGGAAACAGAGCCAGACGGTGATGGGAAATATGGATAACAACTTCAGGAAGTAGGTCAACAAATACAGACTATTTTAAGATGGGAAACATCTTCAAAATAAACTGCACAGTGTAAAAACACTTAATGAACTAGATCCTAGCCTTCGATGGCAGCTGCATGTAGGGCTGCTCCATCACATCCAGCTTTTTATGGCATCAAATCTATGTTGATTTAAAGTTATCTAGCTGCAGCTAAATTAATTGAATAGTTTTCACACTCCATTCTGTCTCCAACACATTTTTCATTTTATTTTTCATTAATATCTCATTTATATTTATTTCATATTTGCCATCTGTTGAGTAGCTTCCTGTCTTTAGACCAATTCTGTTTTTGATTACCTATCAGTGGGTGATGTTTGTGCCTGACTTTCCTTAGCACTGGAGCTTGATAGTTGTATATCACTGACCCGTTTGGGGGTGAATAAATATCCAGCTGGTACTGTGCTCGTCTCTCCGTATCTATCGGCTTGAGCCATCTGCTTTGGCTGAAACTGCAGCAGAGGTTTGGATTGATAGAAGGGCCAGTGTGCGCTGAACCTTGCTTGGTGTTGTCATTGTCGCAGAAAACTCAATTTCCTTCAGGAGGTGCAGCCTCTAAAGCTGTAAAGAAAACAGTTGAATGAAGATTGCTGTGGACAAATCAAGGCAAACAAAATATCCCACATTTGGAATCACAAGATTCTCCATCCTTATCGCTCAGATCTTCCCATGATTCCAAGATTAACAAGTGAGGGAAAAAAAAATCTACTCCTCTGTTGAAATCATTGCACTGCCTTTCAACAAAAGAAGAAAGTGATTAATGGAGATTAATGGAGATTACTAAATTTATTTAAAGTAGAAATGTGCCTTTACTTTCCTTTTAAAGTGCATTAAAAACACACGCCTGTGTGAATTATTGCAACTCAACACTTTTGATCCAAGGGTCAGAGGGGAAAAGCCTCACATTTAACTGCCCCGTGCCAGAGTAAAATTTTCCCTCCTTGAACCTGGACCATCAAGATTCCCCACACAATTGTACCTGTACATGTTAAACAGGGCTTTCCATCTTGTTTTAACACATTGGCTGTGTTAAGTGAGAAGTTAGATTAGGTTCCAACCAAAGGTCTTTTCACAATTTCACCATACTGAGTGTACAGTCACATCACATGCTGGTTGCCTTATGCAGTGTGTTTTTTCACAGTTTTGTGTCCATCTTGTGTAAATGGCATCAAGCAAAATATTTGCCCCAACATCAACCTACCAGAAATCTTGCCCTTGCCCCTTACCATGAAATGAAATTCAAGTAAAATGTTGTGTTTCTCTTGACTGTTGTATTACATCCATCCATCCATCGACTGTTAACTAACATGGTGAATATTTGAATCATTATTTTAGGTGAATTCTATCAGACATCAGTTAAAACTGAACTAAACCCAGTTCACACAGTTCTGGATGTAATTGCTGTTGGATGGTCCAGTGGCATTTCCTCCCACTGGTCTGAATATTTCTCCCAGCTTATCAAATAATTTAAAATGTCATAAAGGAATAGAGTTGACATAAAAAGTTCTTGTTTCACCCATCTGCAATACCTCTTTGCAAACAGGAGCTTACATCATTGAATATGGACCTTTCCTTGTTGGATATAGATTGTTTGCACATTCATGAGTGATTCTCAGGAAATTACAGCGTACAGTCTGATGTTACTATGATTGCTTTTTCAGTACTGCTCCATTGTTTATTGATCACTCTTCCAATACCACTGCATCAGATCACAGCTGGACACAAGCTCCAGGAATGCAAATGAAAAACACAGTTCACACTGGTCCTGACTGTGGGCAATAAGACACGACTTTTGGAAGTTTTAGAAACATTTTTGCTCATTTCCAGGTGAAGAACTAGTAAGAGCTGCAGGTAGCAATAACAGCACCATAGCTCCAGGAACAAGAACATATTGTGTGGAAGGTGGAAGGAAGCACTGAAATATTTTTTTGAAACAGAAACAGTGATTAATTGACCATTGAGCATAGTTTTATCCAAACCCTACAATGTGTAAGATGCACTTATTTGTGCACTTCCCAAAGGAAGCTCAGGTAAATGTGCCCTGTATCATGACCCCATCACCACATCATACTTAAACATGAACCATATGGCAGAATCTTGGATAGAGACACAATCATTGTTTACAAAGATTACGTTGGGTTCTTTTTCTTTTTTTAGTGCAAATCACTGACGTTCATCTTCACGGCATCATATTGAATTATCCAGTTGGCTTGGGGTGAAATGGCCTGATAACGTTGCCCATCAAATGTTATGGTGACTCTGTGTCCTCTGACAATGACCGAAATTGACACTTTTCATGAATATAAATATGGTGTAAAAGGACATTTTCTCAGCTTTTAAAATCAGACTCAAACAAAGGAACCTGTGGTGTAATTTGATGAGAACGTACCATTCTTTCTTTTTTACTAGCCTTTTGAGCTCACAACTCTATACGACTGTAGACAGGCAACATAAATACTGTAAAGCTTTCAGCTCCACATACAGCAGTACCTGTGCTGCTCACTCCTTGTTTTGGTCACTTTTGAGAGTCTCACTGAGAATATATGGAGCAGACAAAATCAATCAAGTGTAATACTGAGGTGTCAAAGCATGATGAGACCCGTTCAAGCTAACACAGTGGCCAGAAGAAATATCACGCTTCAGTTGTGATGTCTTATCATTGCCAGCTCACACTTAACTGTGCACACAGCTGTAAGTTGGAATGGGAAATATGATGGAAGCACATTATTGTCCTGCCTGTGTTTCCACTGCGATACCTGGATGAATAAAAAGCGACAATGTTTTAATGACAGTACGAACACGAGGTGCTTTGACTGTACTTCTCTGTGTAGGACATCTCAGACTAGAGGGCTCAATTTTATGGAAAAAAACCTCCATGAAGAGAATCAATAAATCAAATGGTTGTTTCCATGGTTGCAAGGTGGGACATGGGGCATGGTGGATGTTGCATAATATTGCAGTTTGTTTCTTCTTTTTGTACAGGGAGCTTATGCTCATCAATCCTTTGAGTCAATATTAATTTATAGTAAAATCAGATGCCTCCAACAGAGGAATGAAAATGGATGAACAAGTGAATTTGTGTCTGAGCATTTCTAGGTTTATATATTAGCAGTGTCATGCCACACTGGGTTGCTTTGGTTTTGGTGCAAATGGATGGATGGATGGATGGATGGATGGATGGAAACATCACATTCAAAGGTGAACTTCAAATTTCAATTAATTATTGCACAAAACAGTAAAACACCATTGCTGAATAAGTCCTCACATAGTCAACACTGCACTCATGTGACATTGTATGGTGTCTTTCTTATGTGCAGAATTATCTCGGCAGTTATTCTCCCGAGATCTGTGCTTCGGGCTGATGCTGAATCATTAAAAATAATTCATCCTCATTGACTTTGACTGACATTTCTGATTTTCCTTTGGTGTGTGTTGTTTTCAGATTTTTTTCTTTTATTTCTAGTTTAGTCCAAACATTGGAAACACTCATTTTTATATACTTTTTTTTAAAGCTTTTTTTTCTTTAAGATCAGATGAGAGCCAGATTTCAACATCAATGACCCAAGATAAAATAAAATGAATTTCAAAAAGGTGTGGGGGGGTGGGCAAATGATTAAATAGCACAGTATGTGCCAACAACAAGACATACATGGTAATTATGTTAATAAATACAGTGAATATAAGAAGAGCACTTCATTTTTGGCACAAATTAATCAAGTGTAAGCCTTTATTTGTTGTAAAATTAAATATTTCATCCACTGCTATTCACCAGCCCAAGTAATGGAACAGGCCAGCAAACAATGTGCAGCCCTTTTCCACACATATTGTGACTTACACCTGTATTATAGTAGTGTAGGCAACAGTAATATAAGGTTACATAACACTGGTTTGTTGCTTTATGATAAATTACTCTCAGCTTTGATCTTGCAAAATCAAAGGTCAAAGTCCTTCCAGAATCTAAAACATCACCAAAATTTAATCACCTCATCCTTAGATCATTAAAATCTAAGTTTTGAATTACTTTTACTACAAACGAACGGATGCTGGTTGTCACATAGCCACCTCCCTTGGTGGAGGTAATAATGTGCTACCAGTGTGAATGTTTCACTTAAGTTGCTTCAGAAAATGCCAGATGTTATCCAGCCATCAAAGGCTGAGCTTCCTTTGAAAGTTTCAAGCCTCTTGTTACGTCCACACTGAGACAAATTCTGGGATTTAGATGAAACGGGGGATAGCATTGCATTATTGTCACTGATGTTGCTGCACCAATGATAATAACATAAATGACATTTGAATAAAGCGTACAATAACAACTTTCATTAAATTGCATATCTCAGTGTGTCCACTGGGCCTCTGGGTTCAAGTGACAGTAACTATGTTTGTCCTGTCCCTCGGGGGTGCAGTACACACTCGTAGGATTAAAGGGCAGTTACCATGATTTTAAGCTGCTGCTGATTGAGCAACTGGCCGTGAGTGAACCAGGAGCCAGTCTATAGATCAGTTTTATGTGGTCTGAGTTAAATGCAGTATGTTTCTGAAAGCAGGGGCCACTGTACTTGTGTTTTTATTTGGTTAGTTAGTAACTAACTACCTCCTCTTTTGGGGCCTTTTAAGATCTTATTTAAAGGGGTGATCACTACCATGATGAGCCCAGGCTGCCCTGCCACAAGAGGTTCTCCTTATCTACCAAAGACTCCTCCTGCTTATTGATGAAATGAGTTTCACATTAAATATCATCATGCTAAATATTAGGGGTGATTGGGTTAGAGGCTGAGATATACTGTACTGGAGGTGTATACATTACAAATTAAAATTAGAATCAGAATATGAATGAGTCTGATAAACAATTAGTTTTACTGTAACAAAATGAGGTTTGATGTTCCTCCAGTAAGAGCTGTTTTTGAAATTGATTGATGATATTAAAATAGCCACTGATCAGAGTGGCAGACATGGTCTAATATATCTGTTTGCCTGGGTTACTATAAAAACACCAGATGTGTTACAACTGTCTGTTCCTCCTCTCTTCTCTTACATCATTGTGTCAAACCTTCTGTGAGTGTGGTTCAGTCAAAAGAAACCAAAGTTTATTTTGGCTTTTTTTGTTGCCTCCAGTGTGGATTGCGAACACTCTTTTCTTCTCTCCAGCGTCTCATGTCAATAAGAGAACATTATGGTGTGTCTACGGGTGAGGCTGGCTGGCTGGGAAGGAGAGAGTTTATGGAGTGTGAAGGCCAATTTGAGCAGTCTGCAGATGGATCCTAAACCCAGTATGTTACTTTCCTAATTCTACATCTCTTCAATCAAAAATGCTATTAACTTTGACTACTTCTAGCAAGCTAGTAAGAAGAAGAGTAAACGACTCCGTAATGTGGACGTTTAGGCAGAAGTAAAATGGGCTTGTGTTCCATAAACTGCTCATTAATATTAAACAGGGAAGTGACAGTTGGAGGGACCTCTTTCTTGGACCGTGTTTGTGATTTGAAGCAAGGGCTGGGTGTGCTGGTAAATCTGCTATGTGCTGCTTTGTGAAAGAACAGCTGCTCCGTCGTTGTTTAAGTGTGGATTCAGTTGAAACACTGACAAATGCAACATGTGGCACCATGAATATTTAGCAGGCAGATGAGTGTTAATGTTTCATTACAACATCATGAAATGGCTTAAACGCTGCACTGATGCTCCCATTTACAGTTCATTTCAAGTCTTCTGGATATTGTTTGTGTCATTGCGCATGGCAGAGCTTCCCATGTTTTAGCTGGTTAAGCAGCTTCTCCTTATGGCATGTTTCTTATGTGTTTACAGTCACATGTTGGAGCCACATAGTGAATTATTGGAATCTGTCATTTGCATTGCTTGGTAAAAAGTTTCTATAATATGGAATACCACATTAGGTGATCTGTAAAGCTGCTTACTAACTATAAGTTCAAGTTCACATTGATTCAAGATTTTACAAAAAAGGCTCTCAGATTTGATGGAATGCAGATCTTAGTATCTTGTATGTATCGTCTTTGACTAAAAAGACCGTTAGGAAATGTTGCCTGGCACGGAGCGAGTGTTGTGCCGTTTCCTCGGCGGTTTGTGCCATCGCATATGGGAAGTCCTTCAAAGTCAGCCGTTGTGCTGCGGGCAGCATTCTAATGAGGTCATCAATAACCCGCAACAGCTGCTCAGAGAAAGAGACCTCATCTGTTTAGCTCCAGCCACCAGTGACTCCAGTACAGCTGAACAAACCGCACCAAAATAATGAGATGCATTCAAAGGGAACATGCCACATCACTTTACTATCAACAGTTAATTAGTTTGACAATAGTATATATTTAAAAAAAACTGACACCAGTGAGTGATTGAAAAAACAAACAAAAACAAAAAAAATCTCACAGCAATCAGCTCAGTGGTTCAATCAATACTCAGCATATTAGGATGGAGTAATGTAAGTAATATAAGACACAGCATTATTTAGATAGATTAGTAAATAGTAAGATACAGCTGCATCATAATGTGTGTCAGTATAAATAGTGTAAACTGTAAATTACAGTAAATAAAGTGGAAAGTCTTTTTGAAGAAAAAAATGTTTACTCAGGTAAAGAAAATCCATTATAACAATGGGTTTCCCTAATATCAAGTCAACAGTTTATAAAAATCATTTAAGTAAAGTATCTCAGAGAAATGAGTTGAGTAGTAAAAGTATTAAAAGTAGCTTCACAGCTAGAATGTCTATGTTTGAGTGGCCAATTTGTATTTTATATCATGTGGGCACACATATTATGGAAACCTCCCACCTTTTTATTGATGCTGAGATCAAATGATGTTTTTAGATTAATCAACTCCACTTTGAACAAAGTTAGCAGCGCCATCTGCAGGCAGGAGGACATTCACTGTCATCTGCACAACCTAAAAGGTCACTTTCAACCCCATAATTCATCAAAGGAAGTAACATGGCATCTTCAAGTGGCACACGAAAGCTAAAGTGATCTCTCTAGTTGGGTAATGGAAGCAAATTGTTGATGAATGTTTTATGTTTTCTGCTCCTCAGTTTCCTTCCTTGAAGTGCATGTCAAGCCTTTACTTAAGCTCATTTGCACAATATGATACTGCTATCTAAGGTATGATTTTCTAATATCTCTCTGAGCAATGACAGGGAAACTCTCTGGTGGTTATAGATCTAGTCAATATGGGAAAAAAGGGAGAATGTTAGGCTGCTGACACACCTTTATTGCTATTTTTGGATGTCATCCTGGTTTATGATGAGGTTTATGAGATAACCCTAATCTTCATCATGCTTCATCACTATGTCTTCTTAATATTCATATGACACTAATTAAGCATACGATCAATGTGTCATTATTTGGACTGAGAAGTAATAAGGTGACAGCCCCATATGTCTTAAAACAACGTCAGGGTGAATTGTGAAAATTAGTATCAAATGACCCTGATCAAGGTTGTTAGGGATGTTAGGAGGTATTCTTTCTGTCCATGACTCTGTCACATGTGCAGCACATTTGTACAAAAGTACAAAGACTAAGAAAGAGATTATATTTTTAGTGACGGGCGTCCCAACATAACTGTTGCTGACTCTCAGGTGATGAAAGCAGGGCATTCCAAAATTCATCAACAACATCAAAATCCTGTTGGCACTGTGGGGTGAGTTGGTCAGTGCTCAAAAGGGCATAATCACTGGATTTACAGGTAATCTAAAGAGCAATAATGATGTGTTATTTAAATACATTTAGAGTGGATTTATATTCAGATTATAGTGTACAGAAACATCCCACCGCACTTTCCGGCTCCTCTTTATGATCAAAGCAAAATGTATCCTTGAATATTGAGAATGAGGTCTCAGTGTGATACTGGGCAGCAGCATAAAATATTCATTTAAGCCCCTTCCTCTGTGTAGTACTGCCAAGATGACACATGCGGTGTTCAGAGATAGGAGGTGCGCCGATTAAGGAGAGGTCACAATTGAGCGTTACCTGCAACACAGTGCAGAGGTCAATGGATAGCTGCAACCGATAGAGCTACGGCATGCATGGGCGCAGTCAGAGAACAACGTTACAACAACAGCAAACTGGAAAAACCAACATGGGGTTCATAAAACACAGTTCTGTCTATTAAATTCAAGCAACATATAAACCTGGTTTTAGTACATCTGTAAAGACCATAATGAAGGAAGCCACTCCCATTCCTCCCATTCCATTGACTGTTATATAAAGTCTGCTGACAGTACAGAGGAAAAATGGACTTATTTGTGGATGATTACAGAAGCCATTATAAGCCACTCAATCACAAAACCAAATGGAGAAAATGCCTTAGTCTTATTGAGTTCTTTTGTTTTTATTACTTGGTTTTCAAATTTAATATCACTGGGTTCAATCATGCAACCTGAGGTGATACATTTACATTTGGCTTCTATAGTCTTCATGTTTTGCAGAAATATGCAAAATCGTTGCATATTTCTGCATACATCCTACCCTGGCACCATGTCTGGAGCTCATTGCAATCTTGTCTTTGTGTAGGCGTGAGGAAAAACAACTGTTTGAGGTTGAAAAGTGAGTGTTTGCTTGATTACTCATGAAGGCAGATGAAGGGGAAAACACAACTGCTGCATAGCATTCTGGACATTTTCGCTGCCAGTTTGTTAGTGTCACAGCATTTGGCTCTACAATCTCATTGACTCAATATTTTTAAGATTTTCAATGGAGCAAGTGACTCAAAATTCTCCACATGATCATTAAAATATGTACACAAATAATTAAATGATGCACAAAAAATCTTTTTTCGTGTGAATATGTGCAGTCACACAGTTACATCTTTGAATAATGTGAGTAACCAAGAGATGGAGTGCAGACTAGGGAAATCTCATGGAGGTGCCCTATCAGTGTATAATCAATGGTTATCTTTGTCCACTGATGTTTCTGATGTTAATAGCTGTGATCACAGCTGTGATCGCTCATGATGACTTAAGACACATTCCTGATTTCAACCCCTGTGTAGCAAAGCAATGGGGTTTGCTTTTATATTATTGACTTAAACTGATCCCACAACTAGGTCAAAAATTCAAAAACAAAGTTTGATCTTGAGTCTAAAGCCAAATCTTCCTAAAAAATTAAACAGGTTATCCACAGAAAAGAAAGCAGATCAAGAAGGGTCTAAATCAAACCAAACCCGTCCACAAAGGGCCATGTGACTGTAGGTTTTTGTTCCAACCCAGCAGCAGCACATCAGACGACTCATTTAATCATCTCATCTGAGGCTACAGACAGCTGATTGGTCAAACTGTGCATGCTTGACTGGTTGGAACAAAAACCTGCAGCCACACGGCCCTTTGTAGAAGAGTTTGAGAACCCTGGTGTGAATCAATGAAAGTCAGGTCAAAAACATGGCGAACAGCTGTAGATGCTGTACAGAACAGGAGAAAGGGGCAGTGAAGGGTGGAGGAGGTGGGTTTAAGTAGAGGAGGAAACAATTAGCAGCAGGTGGAGACATGAGGCTAATCAGGTCAGGGCCAGTAGGGAGGGAAAGCAGAGACACTACGAGAAACCTGAACACCAACTGAGAGAGAATGATATTGTTTATTAATATTTATTAACGTAAGAGAATCTTCTAAACCCCTCAGTCCTCTTCAAAAAGATTTATCACCGGGCCTCTTTTTTGTAGGCTACGTCTGTTCCCTGATTAATAACTATCATCTTATAAATGCTCCATTTATTTAGTGCCCAGTTACTTGACTCTGCAACGCTGATATTCCACTCTTCATGTCAAACACATTGAATGAGCTGCTCCTTCCAGAGGTACCTTGATTTGCTGATAGAATGATTTTCATTAAGTGTATAACGTGATTTAATGTGCTTAGATTGCAAGGATGCAGGGAGTTCTCCCACAGACAGAAAGTGCACGTGATGGAGGATGTTTCATTTCTTGGATGGGATGCTGAAGCTTTTGCCAAAGTAAGTGTGTAGTGTGCTCTGACCTCCCATCGTCCTCCCTGCAACTTCGGCAATACTTAACATCATAATGCTGCTATTTATGGTACCTGTTAAATGAGGCAATATCTCAGGATCGATTCTTCTGCCACTCGCTTCACCCCTTTGGCACTCTTTCTCATCACACTTTGGATTTGATAACTCAAGCTCTATTGATTTTTCTATAAGCAAAAGTAGTCTTGCACAGAGGAATCAACAAAATTATACACATCAGTAACGTTTGAATGCTTTTTAAAAGATCAATATTCAAAAGTGTTTGTTTACTTTGTGATGGAAAAAGTCATTTTTGAGACAGTTTAACCTCATTGCATTAATAAAATACAGATTATAATATTGTTTTTCATGCATTTATATGAATTTATCGTAAAATAATGCAGTCTGGCTTCCCAGTGCACTTCTGAAAGGAGACTGTGGACCAGGTATAAAAGGCAGGTAACAGTAATGTTGTGTTAGGAAAGGTCCAGCAGAAGGAGCAGAGGAGAAAAAACTGTAGAAAATGGAAAAAGAGAGGGCATAACATTCAAATGGCAGATTGGGATCTAGTTTCCTGAGTTTGGGAGAAAGTGACAGAGACTAATGGATTTTTGTGCCTGGTGTGATTAAGAGGCTGTACTAAACCTGAGATCATGTGCTGATATCTGCAGGGAGCTGCTTGACGCTAGCTGATCATAATCAGTGGACCCAAGACAGTCCTGAAGTCATTCACCTCTCTCTCTCTCTTTCTCTCTCTCTCTCTCACTCTCTCTCTTTCTGCAGGGTTTAGCATGCCCTACACGCCTTTATGCTGAATCCACTACTACATTTTTCCACCACTATGATGAACCTTAATTTTGATTTATTTGTTAATGAATATTTGTTTCAGAAGGAAAAATACACCATAAATGCACTGTAGGTCATGTGATTCCATTTGGAACTGTTATCATATTCCCTGTTATAATTCAGATTTTATTGACAGTTGTTAAAAAAAACAACAGCATATAAGTTTCATAGGGCAAATATAAGCAGTGGTGCATGAACCATCGCTGATGCTCGTATGCATACCCTGGGCTTCCCTAGGCAGATGCGCATTTTAATTTTAATCTTAATCAATGTTCCGTGTACTAATGAGAACACTGGTTTTTACACGCTTGTTGACCTGCCAGATCAGGATGGACTAAATGTGATCAGAGTCTTATTAGCCTTAAGGAAGATAAGCACTAGCCTTTAGCTCACCATGCAATCTGTGCCAGACTGATGAGCATGGGTGATTCAAAATGGCTACGGAAAAAATGCTGCTTGGGATTCTAATACAGCATCTGTGAAAATATGACTCTTTTCATTTTGCTCCATACTGTCATTAAGAACTTAACTGGGCTGATGGGACCCTTTTCTGCACAATAACAAGTCCCAGTGTACAACAGCCATATGTCCAGGATTTCCCCGGGAAAGACGCCCCCAGCTGCCCAGATTGTGTCAACCTCCCGTCAGATTCACGCAGCAGACAGCTGACAGGTATGTGGCGCCAACCAGCTGGATCAAGGTGCCGTAAACATACATTCACGGATGCGGTGTGAAGGATTTGTTGATTTGTCTTGTGCAGCATAGCCAATCAAAATCTATTGTCTGTGTTACGCTATCCCTGTCATATGAAAATATGTACATTTGGGTGCCAAAGAAGAAAAGCTCAGTATAACCCATGCTGGCATCTGAAGGATGCAGGTTTCTTCTTGCTTCAACTTGCACACTTAGCTCAGTTCTAATCAGCTGAATTACCCCAATGTCAAGATTGTACAGAAGAAACATTATGAGTGTAGCTAACAGAGTCATTATATAGTATACTATATACTATGAGCAACTCAAATATTCTCTGCTGCCACATCACAGGCCTTTTAGGAGCAAGGTTTTAATATTACTATCTCCTGTACTGACACTTGCAATGTGGTTTAGAATGAATCATATAAATGAGCAGGAGAGCTGTGTTTATTTCTTTCGCTTGTCTTCATTATTGAATTAATGACACAATCCAATTAGTAGTGTGCATTAGCCTTTCTCACAGTTTGATGAAGCAAGTAAAATATCCAGGCTGATGCTCAGCCAAATTAGGTTGCATTACAAATCCCCCAAATCACATGACTGTTTATTCATGTGCAAATTATGCAAACAGAATATTTTCAACTGTAAAGAACAATCTGTATAAAGAGATCTAGTTGAATATAAATGGCAATAATGGCTGGTTTACTATTATTAAGTGTAATGAGTCAAACACATTAATGAAGTTTTTGAAACTTCATATCAAGGCACCTATCATAGTCAAAAACCATGTAACATGGTGCTCTATCAGTTAGCACAATCTCCTCATAGGAAGAGGATTCAGGGCTTTCCTACGTAGACCGTACCTCTGGGGGACGTATTCTGGTTTTCTCCTATAGTCCAAAGAAATGTGCACTGATGAGAGACTCTAAATGGCCTCTGGGTGTGAGTGAAAGTACCACCACTGAGACGGACCAGTGACCAGTCCTGCAGGTGAACAGTGTTGGAGTATTTGAGAGGAAAATTATAGAGTTGATAGATTACAACATTATTAATATCGGTAATAGCCACTAAAATATTGTCCTGGAGCAGGGCCATGTAACCTTCTCCGCTGACTTGAATATGTGTGAAACAATTTGCAATTTTTTCCTTTCATAGTTTTTGTCTTGCTCTGCATCCAGTAATGTTTGGTTATCCTCAAGATTTTATCCAATAACATTTTGCACATTGTGTTGGCACAGTCAAATACATTTGTCTTAAGGAAGCCCTTGCTTAGAGCAAACTGCAATGAAAGCAGACCTTTACCAACTGGTGACACCGGGGTCCTCGAGCAGACGGACATTAATGCCACGTCACCATTTTCATGCCTTGTGATTGGATTGGATCTGTAGCAGCCTGCTCTCCTCTCAAATATATTTGTTTATCTGAATTCTGAACATTGTGAGAAAAGGTTGGTTGACCCTTAAGCCAGAAGGCCTCTCCCAGTCTCCTTGGTTCACTGTAAAACTGTGAAGATGTGAATGTGTCACGGGCTGTGCGCGTGTGAGTGGCGCGTGTAGATGTAGACTGGGTTTCTGGTTTTCCAGATTGGAACACCTGGCTTGGACCATATCATCTCTCTCACCTGCCATTTTCTGTGCGGTAATGCCTCTAGTGGACTCTTCCTAATGCTTCTTAATGTTTTTCATAGTCTGTTATTCCTAGCATTTGTTCTACATATTTCCTACTTTTTCCCAGCATCTTTTAACTTTGACTTTGGTGTTTCTCCTCTGCTTCAGTCACCTGCCTCTTCGCCTCCCAGCCTGCCCAGTACACCAGTCTGCCCAGTACCCCAGTTCAGCCAGCATTCTCAAAAGTGGCCCACATCCAAGCTCACCCTTATTTCAATAAACACCCTTTCACTTAGCCGACCTTGTTGTGTCTGTATTTGGGTCTGTCAGTTAGGTTAACCGTGATAGGATCTACATTATATGCTATATGCTATAATCTGTTGTATTCTCAAGAGATTGTACCCGTGAACATGGATGATGATATTCATTGTGGCTGCAGGAAGTATCAGCCTGTGCAACAACAAAAAAAAAATATGGCATTTAATGAATCTTGTGTTATTATTGACAATGTCACAGCAACACCGAATCCCGCCTTTTCCATAATTTCTGCTTGCAATACTTTTTTCTCTCCCGGTGGATTGTTGCGACAACAAATATTTGAATAGAAATGACCTCAATTCTATGGGAACATTTCATTTGCTTGGTGTGTGTTACACGTATTGAGGGATGGCGACATGTCAGAGACTGGCACACTCATTCCCAAAGGAGCTAAAAATGACATCGCTTACAGCCAGTGCTGGATTCAGCGTACACATGTGCCAACTATTCTGGATGTCAGTACAAATTTTTCACACACAGCCTGAACAGGATGTTGCCTTTTTGTCTCCTCTACTACGGTGTGCTATGACATGGATAAGCCTTGTTTTCATTGTCAGTCACGCCACTGAGTTATGAGGTCCCTGGGAAACCTGGACCCTGTCTGTAAACAGTGGTTCTTGGGACTACTTGAATGTCATTTGACTTTCTAGAGAACAGGTCAGGTGCTATTTGTAATCCACTGATGCCCTGCAGCTGGCTGGTGGGTTACGACATGAGGAAAATTGAATACTTTCCCCAGCCACCCAACAGGGTGAAAAACTGCAAAAAAAGAAGCTATGACCCCAATTTTCCCACCACTCATAACAGATGTTTCTCGCATTCACTGCACCTTGCAGGTTGCAGTGAATGCGAGGAGGGTCCATTCTTTTGTAGCCATTCTTTAGTAAAGGTTGGGATGTTAACTTGGCAAGGCACACAGTCTATGAATGTCTGAGTCGTATATCACAACTCCTGGCAAGTGTTCTGGGCTCAAAATTCTTCAACAGAGAGAGAAAGAGATGCCTCCTTACAACACAGTTGACAAAAGACTGATTCCAGGGTTCACTAATGCCACATATCAGACAAATACACTGTGCAGTGTATGTTTATCCATCAGTGTCTCACTCAAGGATTGTATTCAGGCAACTTGATCAATACATTCTTTCCTCTTACACCAAACAAAGCCAGTTGAAACTGCCATAATGCTGCTGGTGGACAAACATGAGCATTGACAAAACAATAGTCTAAAATGGCCAACAGTTATTTCTCTCAAGCTCTCAGCCCTACATGGAACTCCTTATTGCCTGGTCTCCCTCCAGGTTTACCAAGATTGAATAGCCCATATGCTTATCTGGAGATTTCCCCTCATAAGCGGCACTGACAACATGGCTTCGACACGACCCTTTTTTGTATGCACAATGCATCAATGTGAAGGCTCATTTAGACATTGAAGAAAACCACACACAAGAGAGCTTTAATTCAGTGATCCCAAACATTTTTTATCACCGTTGACTGGTCAATGCTTGAAAATTTCACTGCGGACCGAGGAGGGGTTGTAGATTGTTTATATTGCAAACATAATATTAAAGGTGAATCCACTGTGTACTGTATCCCGTATGTAACTTTCTAAGCAGCTTCCTCGTAACATTATGCCAACAACATAACAAGCATGCCTTCAAAATAATAATACAGACAGACCCTCACCATAATGCTAAATCAACGGGAACCCTGAGCTTGTTTCCCTGAGCTTTGTCGCATTTGGGAGGTAATGGGAGACAAAGAAACCAGAAGTGTGCCGTCACTGTAGAAAAACCCGTTTCACGTAGATAGGATGTTGGAAATGGCCACAGGGTTTGATGGTGCTCTCAGGGTACTCTGCCATGACTTTGGTCCAGAACGCAGAGTTGTTGTCTTGAAAATACTTTTAAAGAGTCATTTATGATCTCCAGCAGTTGATCTTCTTCTTGCACAGATATGCTGGATTCAACTGGTTTGTTGATAAATGGGTCGTGGATCCATTCCTTGGCAGTTCGTGGTTTTGGTTTTTGGTTTTGGTTTTTGGTTGGGAAGTAGCGCTTGACCGCGGTCCGGGGGTTGGGGACCACTGTTTTAATTCATGTGTGAGATCACTGTTGCACATAGATGTAATTATCTTTGTAAAATAGATGCTGTGACATGTATGCATGGAACACCTCAATTCCAATGTTTTTGAATAATCATTGCACATAGTGTTTATTTTTTGTCTTTAGGTTAATCTTTTTATATTATTAAAGCCAAGTAATTTATTTTGGGATCAATAAAATGACTTCTGCACATGTTCATATTTTGCCTTTTACTTAAACGCATTTAGTGACAAGAAATCCATAGTTGGCTGATGGGAAGATTGCATAATTGGCCTTTTTAAATTTATTACTTTATGAAAAGCTCTTAGATTGTCTTAGAATGAGTGACCACTGGTTTGATTCAGATTGATGGGGGAAACGTGTTTCTGGACGAATTCCAGGCTTGTCACAGCTAATCTGGAGTGTCCTGTACCAGATGTTGTATTCTTTGATTGACTTGCAGACTTGCCACCATCCTCACATTATTTCTTTGTTTCTGCTTAAAAACTGTCTGCTCGTCAGGTTTTGACCTTCATGTTGTCTCCATATTTGATTTTCTTTTAAAGTCACGTTTGATTTGATTTTTCTGTGAGGTCTCTGGATTGGGAGAATTGTCCTCTAGCTTTTCAATCTTGCTTCAGACTTTAAAATCATTATGTCTGCTGCCCTGATTAAATCTGCTTATTGAGGAGGTTGTTTTCCACTAATTACTTAACTCTTAACTTAACTGAAGGCAAAGTGAAAATGAACACAGAGTGATAACTGAAACCACATCCAGATGTCTTTATATCACAACTTTTTGCGGAGAAAAAAGGGAAGTAGAATACCCAAAAGCAGCAGAAATCTCCTTGGGTTTTGAAATGACTCCAAATGATGAAGACAGGGAGGTCATTTGTAGTAGCTTGTTAAAGGAATGTGAAAACTTGGCCCTGCATCTGCAAACCAACCTCATCTTTTGTGATCATCTTGTCTGCAGACTCACTCACCCCCGCATTGACGTCTGTGCCAGTGAATTGAGCTTGAACTTTTATTTTGTGACATCCATATCTCATCTACTCTTGTAACGATTTCCTCTCTTGCTTCAGTGGCCCTCCCCCCATCATCTCCCAGTTACCTTGCTCCTGCTGTGTGGCCATTTTTAGCCCCATAATTTCCTCGGCAGTAAGCTCCTGATGAAGTTGGTCAGGGATGAAGACTTCTATTAACTCAAATGTTGTACATGAAGGGAATTGCAGACCCATAAAGCAAGGTCTTGTCAGCCTCCCAGGTGAGCTCTAGCATGAAGAGCACAGCCTCGCTCTCCTCTCACTGCAGATTTACCTTAAAAGTTTCAGTGCCTGAGGGGAGGAAGGTAGAAACTTCTGCTTGTTCTATTTAGTCTGAATATCCCTGCAATAACCCAGTGTAAAGAGTTACTGGTATTGTTAAAGACACTCGCTGGAATAATATAATCATCAAGACAATTTTAACCTTTTTAAAGTAAAAACACCATCACTTCCTTCCAGAATGGAATAATGAAATAAGCAAAGAGGACTTGCAACTATACTGCACTTGGCATCCTGTAGGAAGGAAGCAGAGAATGTGAGATTTGATGTAAAGGTGATCTTTACGTTCATGTTCGCACCATCTTACATGTTATCTATATTTGTCCTCATGTTTTCCATATAAAACATCTCTTCATGATGAAGTGAGACTGG
Organism: Lagocephalus sceleratus; assembly: GCA_911728415.1. Taxonomy (NCBI): domain Eukaryota; kingdom Metazoa; phylum Chordata; class Actinopteri; order Tetraodontiformes; family Tetraodontidae; genus Lagocephalus; species Lagocephalus sceleratus. Next base: position 1,869,110 of record CAJVRN010000031.1, on the reverse strand, counting down.
TACATATCAATGTGCAACATGGAAAAATGGAGCTACATTTGATATATCATGTGCTTCCTGCTCTTTAGTTCATAGTTAAGTGTGAGCTGCACTAATGAGCACAATCACCTGACAGCAAGAAGGTTTGAGATGAGGCCCTTCTATTAGGAGTTCTCTCTGTTTTGGCCTTCTTTCTGGGGAAACCGGTTTCCTCCCATAGGCATTCAAGGTAGGTTGAATTGGGCCTTTAAATCCTGAATGTGTAAGTAAATGTGCAGTGAGCTGGCATCTCTGAGCTAATGACTGTTGAGGCTCAAGTGCCCTTATATACTGTATGTATTGTATGCTGTATGCCACTGTAGATTTTAACATCTGGTCATCTTTCTGGTCCCTGCTTCCTCTCAGTTATGTGGAGTTATTTAAAATTAATCTAGGCTGACTTTCATATCTGTTATGAACAGATCACGTATGACCCAAACCTTCCCGTGACCTCATCTTGTGTTTTATTTGACAGCACTTATTACATCATATGCAACTGCCAAGTGACTTCAACAAGTCCACTGAAGAATGATGATTACAGAAAAAGAGCATTAGAGGTAAAAAAAAGGCTTGTGAACAAACACTGCTGGGCACATAAAAGCATATTTACAGAAGGAGGAATGAGAGTCAGTTTTTTCAGACCTCTGTGTGTAGATTACAGCAGAAAATAAAATCTGTGGGCTTTAAAACATGATGCAATAAATTAATCAGGAAGGGCTCCAGCCTGAGGGCTTGGTTGGAGATATATTTTCTTCCTTCTACTGAGGGTGAGGAAAAGTCTATTTCATGGTTCCCCCCCTCCTGAAAATAGAAAACATGGGCTTCTTAAATTTGTTTATTTTCCAAGATGATAATGATGGGTGTTTTGCCACATTAATCTGAAATAAATTCACCTTTTATCCATGAACTGCCTAAGCTACACAATTGTGATACATTTGATCTACTTGAACTAAAAACCATTTTTCCTCCCCTGTTGCAGTTACCTTGAATCAAACTTTACCATGCGAAGGCTGGCTCTCCACAGATATTCCACCCACATAAAATACTGAACAAACTCTTATGATTTGGTTGATAACCTCCTCTGTCATGTCAGCAGTCTAACATTCCCAGTGAGGTAGGATTGTAAACAATAGTGATTAGTGCATGTTATCTAACCTGCCTTTTGACACTTGTATATCTGAGGTTGTGGTAAGAAGACACATGCAGGAAGGCAAAAAAGATTTGATTATTTTCCAAGGTCTAAACACGTTTTCTTTCTCTTTGCATTAACAGCCTGAGCTGTTTGGGATTATGGCATTTTTAATAGTCAGATAATGGTGAAAATTAAACATAAATTATTTGGACAAAAGAAATCAATTTGTGAGCTCTCTAGAATTTTATCAAGCTGAGAAAGTCCTCAGAAAACAAAAAAAGCAGAAAATCCAGCAGTGTTCAGTGTAGCATGGCAAAATTCAACAATTTTTGAGCTAAAGAATCAAAAAACACAAACACGTCTGTCAGCTTACCTCTAAAGTTACACTGTCTTAAACTGCAAGTAATACAGACACCGACACTGTCGACCGTATGAAAATACAATTATGATGGATTTCATCCCTTATTTGGAGCCATGCTACCAAGAATTACTCCATCTATGTGTCACTATACAACTGGCTCTACCTATCAAGGTGTCGGACGGCACTTTAATGGGAGTCAGGGTAATGGGCTGTTTAATCTGGCCTCAGAGCCGGGATGAATATTGTGATTAAGAATATGACAGTTCTACTTCCACACCTTGAGAAAAGTGATGATTCTACACGCGCCGGTTGTCGCCTTGTGTTAAACGGTTGTTTCATCACTGTCAGCGACAGATGCCGCGAACACCCTGCTGCCGTCCGGGCCTGCAGAGGAGCCTCGTCAAAGCCGACAAAACGTGACAGCGAGACAGGAATTCATTGGTGTGCAATATTCAGTGAATATCAGCTGAGTAGTTTGCGTTTCTATGGGAAATACTAGTTTTACCCTGTACAGCAGGTGTCTGACCAGTACCTGGCTCAGTCGGTCACAAAAATGAAAACAGACTCCCAGCTGGAAACAGAAACACATGTGGTGGTTCATCACAGTTCTCAGGGGAGGGGTGCAGATCTGTGCTGTCAGGACCGCTGAATGTTCAGTCAAAGCTCAGTAACATGTGGTAGTCATGAACTAGCAGAGTGTAACTGGGTGGATCTGAATGAAGAGGTTGTGTAGTCTATGATGGAGTACCCACAATTCACCGGGGCTGTGCGCTGGCCGCCGCTGGATCATTTGTACGTCATGCTGCTGAACTGCAACATAAATATAGATTTCTCTGCTCTCAGCGGAGCAAAATCTATAAGCATGACCTGAGAGGATTTGATCCTGAACTAACATTTCGCCAAGGTCGGCCTTTTTTGCTAAAGGCAAAACTGGACGATCCATAAAAAAGTGTAACCTCTGCAGGTCAAACAAATACACGAGTGGTTTCAAGATTTGTGTCGGTCTTCGACCCCGAAAAGAAAATGAAGGATGTTTTCTGAGCCGCATCGGTGATCTGCTCCATCAATAAGGCCTCCCTTAACTTTATTGATGGAAATAATTCATAGCAGCAAAATCAAAGTGATATTCCAAAACAATGCCCATCAAGTAGTCCATGTGTGAGCTCTGATGTGTGTGATTTGGCAGCACCTACTTGCTACTTGTGAGAACGAAGATTACATGAAGCAAAGACCTTAGACAAGTGGATGTCGGGGGACAAAATAGGGAATAGGAAACAAAACAACTGTTATACATTCAAGAAATAGTGTCTGTCCAGAAGTGATTTTTTTTTGTATTATTATTGACAAGACCAACTCCCCATGCAGGGTGTGTATGTGTGTGTGTCTGTGTGTGTGTATGTGTGGGTGTGTTGCTTCACTATTTACATGTTCCTCTAAATCAAGTCAAAGTACACTAATTAGCACATTTAGATTATTATACATTCTAGAATTGTTCAAAAACACCATAAGATAAAGCCCATTCATTAATTGCATGAATGCTTCAGCACAAATGCTCTCACATCTGTTTATACTTTTAAAGTTTTCAGCTTACACTTTTGCTCTGGGCTGTTTTAATGTGCAAACACAGGGAAGAGACAAAATGTAATGCTGAAATATCTGGCCTCGGGCATCAAATAGCTGCTTCTGCTGCTGGCAAGGACCAAAGCATGATGTAAGAACACTGAAATGATGACATTGTTTTTATATATATATAAAAGAAAACAATAAACCATTAAAATCAATCTAAACATTGGTTCAACTAAAGGCCACTTATTTTTCACAACCTCTCCATGCAAACACCATTAATGTTGCTTTTAAGGGTATATAGATGTCCAGATTAACTGACCCCCCCCCCCAAACAGAGCAAAGACGGTTAGATAAGGTGCCAGTGTGAACAGGAAGCTTTTGTTCAGCAGACTCAGCTCTCTCTCTATTCAGTGACATGATGATGGAGGGAGTCCGGATGGGACCCCGTCAGCAGGCCACAGGACCGCCCCCCCAGCGCAGTGACACAGGGGATGAGGAAGCCGCGTCCCCGATGGTTGACAGAATAAATGAGCACGAGGCGAGCTGAGGACTGTAAAACAGGGTCAGCGGGGACTCCTTGAGACTGGTCCCACGTCGAGAAATGAGGGAAGACATACAAACCCAGCTTTTAGAGAGAAGCCATTCAGTGAGCGAGCTGTGAATGGAGCTCTGTCAATTTGCCAAAGTAGCCTGGGCGATTAACATTTGAACTGTGGCGTATCAAGAGCCCCCCTGTGGATGAATGGACATTCTATCAGCCTCATTAGGGGAGACCTATTGAAGGTTGCCAAGCACAAATTGTTCAGCCCCAACGGTCAAGCATGGGCGGAGAATGATAATGACTGAGCCAAAGTAAACAGTCGCGCCTCCTGGATTGCCCAAAATCCTGAAGTAAACAACATTTGAGGCCAAGATTAGTAACAAGCTTCTTAAACTGGTAGAGTGTGTCATAATAATAACTAGCACAGAACCATGCTAAACCATCTCAGTGTGACACCCTCCTGAGGAATGACATCCAGGATTGATGGACCAGTAAACAGCCAGAAACGGCTCTTTTCATTCACCTGTCTTTTAATTGTTACATTCATGACAAAAAGTTAACAAAAAACAAACAAAAAAAATCAGGACTGAGTTTATGTGTGTCCATTGAGATTCAACCAACTCCATGACTGTGTTTGACTGTGCTTGAAACAAGAATGGGATTTTTTTTTAATACTATTAATTTTTTGGTGCATGTTTGTTCCTGTATTTCTTTCTTGACAGGCTGTTGTCAATGTGTTTGTTTTTTTTATTCAGCCACATGCAGGGCGATATTTGCTAGTGTCATAGCTACAGAAGTGATGGATATGGAACATAAACCCGTTTATGCAGTGGGTGTTTTAGCTTATTGTCTTCTTCTAGAGGGCAGCTACAACTCAAACATGTCAGTAGTAGTTAGTAGCAGTGCCTTGGAAGTGATTGTCTCATGAACAAAAGCATAAATAAATTATTATTATTTTGATATGAAATTAATGTTTAAACGAGAAGTTCAGTTTGACTTATTGAGTGTAAGTTACTGTCACCACCTAATGTTGGGAGCCAAAGTGTGCTTAAATAAACCAATGGGATAAATGATTCAATTATTTCAGCTTAAGATCTTCAAAGGCTCATCACTATCACCACATACAACATAAGAAGGTGACATTTTACCTGATATCAGGTATTCCAGTCACCAGAAAGCTCTCCAACTGCTCCTTAGTGAAATCACAGGTAATTTTTTTGAAAGCCTCCTCGGCACTGACTCCACTGGAAGCTGTGATTGCATTTATAAATCAGAGGAATAAAAAAGGGCTTATTAGTATTACACAATTGTCCTGTAGCTAAGGAAATTAACAGAAATTAATTCAGAGCAGGTTTCAGGTTTTTGGTCTGACAACAAATAGACTTTATTTCCTTTTGGCAGTAAACAGCTGCCATTTTACAAAGGACTCTCTTCCAAGCCCGAACAGAGTCCTGAGAATCATTTTTGGCACAAAAGCTGGTCCCAGTTGATGATTGCCCTCCCTTATTTGTCTCTTGGTTCTTTTCCCTCTTCAGTTAAAAAATCAGCATGATCTTTTTTGATAGACGTGTTTACCAAACTCTGGATGGAATTCATTAGCCATAATTAAGCATTTACTTGATCAGGAGGCTAAAAAAAGGATTATATGAAGTCAGATTAAAAGAATCTGAGGGAAACCAATGAAGAGATTATCAAGCGCTGCCAGGCAAGAAGAGTGCCTTTGGAGTTGGGCCCTCTCTGATCGCTATCTAGATGGCGGTTTATTCATCAAGCACAACTTAATGCCTAAAACGAGGTTAGTGTCGTCTTCACATTTTTGCATCAGCACACGAGATACTTTGCTGACCGATATATGAGTTTAGGCTGACTGATGGATTACAGAGCCATTGTTTCCACCCTATTAAAAGGATGACGAGAGTTTTGTTTCAGATCGTATCAGAGATGAGCTGTCTGGTCTTGTCACATTGCCTGTGTGTCAGGTTCTCCTGATGTGCCCCCCCCCCACTCTTTCTCCTTAGCTAATTACACCCCTGTCTTCTCCCCATGTCTATAATTGCCGTTTGCTCTTTCCTGGTGCATTTACACACTCTTATCTTTCCTTCCTGTTACACTTCATCTCATACAGAGTTCTAACACTTGCTTCTTTCCTCTTGGTATGTTTGACCAGCACTATAACAGCCACATGGACTCTTGACTTGTTGAATTTGAATGATGTGGACTTTTACACATCTTCTAAACATCTTTTAAAGTCTTTCAGTGTTCCAAATGGTGGATCTACGTCTGGGTTTTTTGGGGGGTTGACTTTAGAAGTTCACAGATGAATGAGTCAACAGCAGATTGTGTCCCTGTGCATTTTCTTTATTTATTTGCATTGTGCTAGTTGCCACCACCACTGACTCATGGAAATTAATGGGAAGAATATTTTTTTTAAAGAGCACTGACTCCATACATGTGGGTGAACATGGACTTATTAGCGCTAATTTGTGGTTTGGGTCACCCAACAGTGACCTGTTGATTGGCGCTCAGTGAACAAACAGCCTGTTAGTAGTTGCAGAAATGCTGGAAGGAATCTGTAATGAGGCCTTTGAGAGAAGCCAAGTGGTTCCTGCTGCTGGCTGAGCTACCTGGCAGCCCGGATGAGCCAGGTTTATGGATTACCGGCTTTTCAAAGGGGTAACAAAGATGATGGATTTGGAGTTAACTGGAGGCTTGATGCTGAACTGTGATCTTGGCATTTTCACTTTCTTTTGTGTTCATGACAGATGTCTCTGTGAGATTAAAACCCAGAATTTCAGAATCAAGTTTATGGCCAAAGTTTGCATCCTGTCCTGGTGTATCAGCACAACAATGATTTTAAACCGATTAAAAAGTTTGGTGAATTTAAAAAACCTTTAAAACTTTTTTTTCTAAACATTTGTTTAACATAGTCAGTTAATACTGTAAGCCATGTGTGTATGTGTGTGTGTGTGTGTGTGTCTGTTTGTGTGTTTATGTGTGTATATGTGTGTGTGTTTGTGCATGTGTGAGTAGGTCCATGTTTTGGATGAATTTCAAAATAATTCACAATAAAGTATTCCAAGAATATTAGCGCATTGTTACATAGCCTATGGGTGGTAAATATGAGAGGGTGGAGATTAATTAATATGTGAACACGAAACTCTTGTTGGCAGTGATTAGTTGAATGTGACATCTGCCTCATGTGCGGGGGGGGCACGATAAGGAATCTTTGAAACAATAAAAATGGCCACAGAGGTGATGCCATATTGACGGTCCTCATAGCTTGAAGTGGTTGTGTCTCCTTATTATTCCTTACTGCAGAATGGTACTCTGCTAACCATGTACATTTAAAACCATCATAACCAGCATTATCAGTTCTTTTGACCCAAAATTATACAATTACACAATAATTATTTATTGGACCAGTAAATACTGTGCATCAAATCATGCAAAAATTGTAAGTTTACTGCAACTCCTCATTAGGATTGAATTAGAGAGTATACACTTATTTAGATAAGATTTCAAGCAGATCCTTTTTTTAAGAAAAGGTCTATTTCATTGTGCGTGTCTCCTTTCCTGGTTATCTACCTTCTTATGTAATGTGGATTTGTTGGGAATCCTAATGAGTAGCTCTTTATGAGATTTTTTGGAGTTTGAAATAATGTGAAGTTAGCAAAGTTAGCAAAGCTCTCAAAGGATCAAACACACACACGTACACACACACACACACACACACACAAATACACGATGCATTTGGGTGTAAACCAGATTTAAGGACAGAGGGTCAGAGAATAACACATTGAGGTGTGAGGCTGGACAAAGGGGCAGATGTGTGAGCAGCTTTAAAAACTAAGAGCTTCCATTCACACGACACGGCAGCATTAATCAGGTCAAAGCCACCTTGGGGAAGAAACCTCAGTGTTCTTGCCCTGCACACACCTTCATGCTTTTAATATAATTATTTTAATACAATACATCACAAATTAACAAAATAAAAGAGACAAATAAAATGTTTAATAATATTTACCAAAATAATTTCTAATAATAATTTATGGTGCTTTATTTGCTAACTAAAATGTATTCAGGTTTAATGTGGCCACTGAATCCTGATGGGGTATGTAAGTTTGTCATTTTAACAGACAAATGCAAAATGTTTTCTGACATACACAAATCAAATAATGTTAAAGAAAAAAACAGGTTTGAAATCTACTGCTATTAGCAATGGGATTAATGTGAATAAATATCACTATTATTAAATACTCGCAAAACTGTTTTGCTATTACTTTAAAGCTTAATTATAATTGCACTATAGTGTAAATGTTTATGTGCATTCTATCGTTTGATGGTTAGCCAAGAAGCTGCCTGTCAAAAGTGTTTAAGGTGTGATCCAACCACAGACACAAGGAACACAGAATAAAAATGACACCATGTGGGAACTTGTATACAACACACAAAAAGAAGAGCAGAAGAAAATGAACGCAGGAATGATGTATTAAACATGAGTAGCATGAGAGAAAATGCAGAGCAGCAGACAGACAGGTGATTCTGAGATAAACAACATCTGAGTGTCTTGCACAGGTGAGGGGGGGACATGTGACAGCAATTAGAGCAAGCAGGGAGCTGAGGTGAGCGGCACAGACGGCATCGGCACAAAACTTCATCTGATGTATCCTGAGAACTGAACAAAAACACAAGCAGGAGAGCATGGGGGCTAAAAGAGTATCAGGCAGAAAAAGACACAGTGGCAAAGACAAAGAATTCAGACTGAACGGAGGGATGATATGGATAGATAATATGGATGGATGGATGGATGGATGGATGGACAGAGGATGGATGAGACTTCTGAGTGTCATAAACCTTCTTACTGCTTAATCAGCTGATCTTGAAGGTTCTAGGACTTTAAGGTGCTGGATTAAGACAAGATGTAAATTTTAAAACTTTACAAAATGATGTGAGATCAACCAACAGATTGTCCAGAGACCAAGTTGTTACAGCGAAGTTCTGGATGAGAACAGGACATACTTCTGTGGACTGCTGAAGCCCTTTTGGAGGTTCCTGGAATTAATTTCTTACTTCTGGTTCTGAACTGTAAAAAAACAACCTTCCAACTGCCTTTGACACCATGCTGCTACCATGTAGACATTAGCACACAGTCTGCAGCGTTAGAATTTTAAACAGGGAGCTGCTTACATAAGAGCCATGTCCAAATACCACACGAGCACGCCAACAAGCTAACTACACGGGGCTATCAAAACTTTTTGGCAGGAAAATAAATAAGCTTCTGTTTGAATATGTGGAAGAAGGCAAAGCCCTTTGGTTGTGTATAATTTCAAAGAGCAATAACTCAGAATAGTTACTGACTTTTCTCTTTCGGAGCACTTTTCTGCTGGAGACACTCATGCTGATGTAGCTTTCCTTGAGACAACAAGCCACAGAGAATTGAGCCAGTCTCAGCATATATGAGAAATGGACATCAGGGGTAATGAAGTGACTGAAATGGGAGTCCAGGCAGCCCCATAATGTTGTAGATAATGTATTTCTTCCCGTGGATCTTATTTGAATGCAGTTATCGGGGGCTGAGATTGTTTTTTGCATCAGTCTTTTGGTCCCCCACTGATGTGAGGCAGGCACAACATCGGAACAAGATCAGCTGCAGGCTGAATTACACAGACTTTATTAAGTGTGTGATGACCAATAGACCTTAATGTGACATCCACCTTGTCATTTTTACTGCCAGAGCAAATGAGACAGAAGTAAACCAGCCCTCTAAAACAAACAGAGCATAAGGTAGCCATTAAATACAGAACATCTATCAGAGCACCGACACGCTGCAAAACACACTCAGCTTCAGTGTTGTATATTAAAAAAGCAATGCAATCCTTTATTGGAGGTAAATGTACCACATTCTAAACAGAATCCTGCATTTGCTGCAGTCAGCAAAGCCAGATTATGCAGCATTAAATCTGCATTGCTGTAGGGATACACGTCATTTTAGGTTAGGCGGCAGAGGAAACGCATGGCTGGAGGTTTTTCAGACAACCTCTCCATGCATTCTTCCCACGTGGGGCTATGGTGGAAGCAGTAGGTTAAAACTCAGGAGAAAATATTGCCCTTCCCACTGCTGCCTGAGGCCAGCAGGCTGTCACACGCTCTCTCTCCCTCAGTCAAATATCCACTTTGATTTGCACATTTCAGCAATGCGTTTGCATCTTTGCTAAGAGATGCCTGCATATGTTGCACTAAATTGAAACCCTTTTTAACTAATTTACCCCACACATCCACTAATTTTACACACATCCGCTGAGCCATTTTACCTTTCTACATTCAGTGTTTTGTTTTTTTTTTTGTCCAACTGAGTTGAATGCCTGGAGTCATAATGTTAAGCCTCATCTGAGCCACTCAAATCCAGCCATTGTCAAACTAGCATAACTTGTCTCAGATGCGTCTTCCATGCCTTTTGTGATTGCATTTCAGGCACATTTAGGCTGCACAGCCTGGCTGATCTGAGCTCTGCTGCCTTCAGCGACTCTCACCTGTGCTGCATTCACCATCCCTGCAGCCTGCGTCTGCAAGCCCTCTGGTTCTGGATTTCTAAATAAGCTTGTGGCTGCTATAGCTGCGACAATAGATAATTAGTACGGCTCAAATTCCTTCCGATAGTCAGTGTGACAGCAGGTATCGGACGCTTTAATTAGCGTGTCATCTCAGCACTTTATGGACTATTGTCACATTTCAAAAATCCTTTAATACCTGTGAAAATGTAATTCAAGTCAATGCAAGCTTCCAAGTAGGAGGTCTTAACTGACCGACAAAGGCGCCTCTGTTTACTCCCTGGGAGGCCTTTTGGCATAAGAACAAATGTAAGTGTGATCAGGTTATTACAGATCGGATACGGATAAAATCTGAAAAGATTTGAAAAGCTGAACATATTTGAGGCATGATCACAAGACCTTGCATCAGGGGCAGAAAAGTTGAGTGCACCCATGTTTCAAATTCAGTTTGGTCCATTTTGCTGTTGAAATTCCGGACCCAATTAAATGCATTTTGATTTTTTTGCAGCGACATGCATATAAAAAAATTCTATCTCACTGTGAGGACGATGTTTGCTGATAATTATTGATCAGTTATGGTTACGTGTTATGGGTCACTTTTAGTAAGTATGAATGTTGGTCATCTTTCTGTTTGTAGTTTAGAAACCGACAAAATGTGTTATTCTCAAGTCTGCATGAATCTTTTTGGTTCAGTCAAGGAGGGGTGTTATAAGGAAACATGATGATGAAACACAGGCCTCTCATAATCACAAATCTTCCACAGTTCCCATGGCTACCTGCTGGAGCAGAAATGTAAGGCTCAATTACGAACCGGCTGATTAGAATCAAGGTACTTTTACAGGAGGAAGTACTAGACTCTTTTAGATTGGGAGGCAGCTGTGCCACTGAGGGGCAATTAAACTGTGTGATTATCCCCAAGAACTCTGTTTGTCTGTGTATTTTGCAAATTATCTCAAATCTACGAAGAGGCCAGAACAGAGAACTGGAAAACTTTGCTGCACAAATAACAAAGGTGGTCTTCAAGACTTGTAACCATGTAGCCCAGCTAAGAGGTTGAGAAATATATATTATCTTAAAGAAGTGGAGTTGCCATTGTTGTGGCAAATAACACTCTGGGGGAGGAGGATATTACAGCACTGACTTATTTGTATTGTTTGCATGCAATGTGTAGTTAAGATCCCTAATTCATTGCTGTCACTTTGCCAGGGTCAGTCAGAGGACACAATCAGGCTAATAATAAAATAGGGCTTGATCAAATTACTTCTGCTTCGGTGGTTAATGACACTGCAAAGTTTGGAGCCCCCCCCGGAGCCAAGAATGCACATTTATTGGATGTTCGTAGCACAGCTGATGTTAAATTAGCTTTGAAATCGCAGACCACTAATGCTTATTAGCCTGTACTCCTTTAGGCTTCCGCAACAGTTCCCCCTCACAACACAATCATCACTGAACCTCAGCGATAGCAAATGACTTTGACATGTGCACCGTCAGCACACCTCTGCTGCCATCCCGGCTTACCTCTGAAGGAAATAAACGGACAGACGTTATGTGAGGGTGTGTAAAACAAGTCGCTGCATTTAACCTACAAACTGTTTGTCTGGTGTTCTGGTCAAGGACAATTCCAGCATACATAACAAGTCTACAACCTGGGATTGGATCAAGTCACGCCACGGTGTCTGTCAGTGCCCGGGGCCACAACCGTGCCCAGTCAGACTTCACAGCCGCAGAGCGCTCAGCAGTGGGAGTTCATGCTCAGTGTCAGGTGTCAGGTGGAATTATTCCAGACCCTGAAAGAAAATTCCATTGTTTGTGAAAGCCCTGTTCATTGTCCCACCACATTTTTTGCCCTGAGCAAATACGGGACACGAAGGCTCATAAAGTGATCTGATGTTCCATTAGTAGGGTGGGAATGTAGTTCAGCTCTACAGTAAGGCTACAACTCCCATTTGAGCAAAGTGTCATGCCTCTCAGAGCTACGTCTTCCACTAGCGGAACTACAGTGTACAGCTATGGCCCGTGGCTAAAGGAGGCAGCCAAATAAATGTTACACGCCTCCACTGAGAGCTTTTTATTTAAAAGCTCTGCGACACGGTGAGCCTCAACTCTATGATGCAACTATATGAGCTCTGTCACTCTGCATTTTTGCTCTCATCAGTTAGCGGTCACCTAGTGACTAACTGTCTTCTTCAGCTGTAGTCCAGGTCTGACACATATTAAATCAAACAGAAACCTTTGTGAATTCTAAGAATGGATGAGACCGTGAAACTCAACATCACACAGCTGGAAGTTCCTAAAATCTGGGGCAGTGGAGAACCACACCTATATTCTAGCCGCAGGCCACTCTGCAGCTCCACACATCCATGTTGCAGAGTTAGCGCTTCTCTTTCTCATCTGCTGTTCTATCACTCCACCTGCATTTCACTCATCTCACCCATGAATTGACCTTCACACATTAGATCAGAAAGAACGTGTCACTTGTCAGTCATACGTCATGTCCTCTAAGCACAGACACATATTGAATGCTTCCCTGCTTATTATCTGCATTTTGATTGTCTTTTTCTCTGCAGGATGGTGTGCTGGTGCAGTGGTTAGGACAGTCAGCTCAGAGCGCAAAAGTTCATGGTTCAGTCCTTTGAGGAGTTTGTGGGATCTCCCATGTTGTCCAGGTTCAGGTCTCCAGTTTCCTCCCAGACACCCAAGTGTGGGAGGACCAAAGTGTCCTCCCACACACCAAAGCGCACATTACCTTGAGTGGAGATGCTGTAAGTGTGAGTGTGTGTAAATGGAGTGTGTGTGTTCTGATGTAATCTGTCCTGGGTGTATTCCTGAATGGTAAGCTGGAGACGCTCCAGCAGCCCCCGTGACCCTCATTAGTAATAAGAGGTAATTAACAGAATTGGATTAATGAGTCTTTAACAGTTGTATATTGCAGTACTCCCTTATTTCCCTATTATACTCCACTGTAGCTGCTATTTTTTCAGGTTTCCACTGCTGGATCTCAATACCTGTTACCTGGATATTATTCAGATATCTTTGTCCTGGTTCTCTATTTCTCAAGTTCGAAGCAAACTTGGCCAGTGAGGACAAGCTAATAAGGCATTCTCTCTGTTGCTCATTCTTGGTTTTATTTTGCAGGTTTCAACAAGGACCAGAGGACAGCTTGCAGTTCTTATTCAGTTTAATAAATATATTTCAAATCAGACCTGTGTCCTGGCGCATTCTTCTGTCACCTATCATATTAGCCAGCTACATCGTTATTCTCTATTCCAATGTAGTCGGAGGTGCTGTCACCATCTGTCCTACACCCACATCTATCCCCATCCTACCCGGACTAACTTGAACTAAAATCACCACACAGTTCATTCTGGACACCTTCAAACAAACAGCATTTGATCAGGAATAACAAAACACATTATTACATTTACTTACTTTAATTTTAACATATCTGAACTGTAAAAAAAATAAATAAATATGTCCACAGTTTATCATGACATGTAGTGACACATCTCATATTTGTAGACACCTGCTAAATCTGTTAAAACAGATTGAGAGTTTGTGATGTGAAATCAGGGATATTTGGTCCTTCGGTTTCATGGTGTGTAAAGCAGGGTGGCCATGATGGACGAGCCTGCTGGTCCAGCCTTTTAAGGTAATTAACAAATGATATAACATAGCATGGCCATGATGGGGCTCTATTAATTTCACAAAGTCCTGCAGCCATGCTGCCCACAAGAAAGAAGCTAGTAGAGACAGATGAATGGATTGCCACGAGGACAGAGCAGGTGGACCCACCACTGAAGACCCCTGCAGACTCAAACTCCCACATAGTGGTGGACAAAGTGCACGTACACATCATCCTCAAAGGAGAGAATGTACAGCTGCGAGGTGAAACATGGCAAAGAGGGGACCAATTATGCTCTAGACAAATGATCGGGCGTGGGAGGCCTGCTCATTCTTTTGTGTCAGAGATTTGAACACGGCTGCTGATGCTGTTTCCAGACTGTGCTAAAGAATTTAGCCACTATGAGTTCACTAAAGGAATGTTGCACTTTAAACCACTGAAAATGGTAAATGTTGCATTTCCTCACCTTCTGTATGTATCTGATTTTTTTTTCCTCTCAGTAGACACCGACAATAAAAGTTCACTGCTTGTCTAGACATTGCTAATCAGTGTAACTGTACGTGATGTCATGGCACCCAGTCACCGACTGGATGGGACCTCAGTAACATCGTGTGAGAGTCGCATTGTCAGCATCTACCAACAGGCTTAGAGAAATGTGATTGTGAAATGACTATACAAAGAAAGTTTGATTCAGATAGTAGCTATGCTGCACTGTACTGCTGTTAAATGTAGTTAGGAATGGCTCAGTGCTGTTTAACATTGTTTGTGGTGCATAAAAACACCGGTTGGATGAGGACAGTTGCAATGAATTGCAATTTTATCACCTTTGCAGCCACAATAACATAAACAAGATATGCTGTAAAAGCAATACACAGTGCGTATCTCAAAGGATGCCTTGAAAATATTTTAGTAATGTTCCAACCATGCAGGATAAAACTTTGCTGAACAGATGTAGAACTTCTATTTTATTCCATTTGTTTAGCTACTGGTTTAGTTAGAATGAGTTAGCATTTGATGGCAGCACTTAGAGCTGTTCATATGCCGAATCCCCTGGCTGACTTTGACGGATTGAGTTTGACTGCTCCTAATTGGCTTTTTTATTCAGTTGCATTACATCTGTTTGCATCATGTAAAACTGTTTTCTGGTTCAGACTCTATTCAGGCACAGCGATCATGTCGTTGTTCTGGCTGAACAGATGCAACCTGTTATGTCTGTTTGCCCCCTGTTGTGTCACTACTAATTTGACTACCACAGGCTGCAGAAAGGGGCTTTAATCCGATGGCCCCAGCTCACTGACAGGTCAGGTCAAGGTTAACTTTTAGAACCAGCATTCTTGAATTGACGATATTTACACGACAAGGTCTTCTGTCTGTTTAGAACATCATTTACTTTGCAAGTGAAGGAGAACGTGGCCCCTCACTGGAACTCTGTCCCGACAGGGGGATGTTCAGCATAAATAGAATTAGCAGACCTTTGCAACCGTTGAGATTTTGGTTTATCTCTGCTGCATTCATTACCAGGCCCCCAACAACAAGAGCAGAACATGCAGCATCAACAGAGGTAACAGAGGTCATTTTCCACTTCCTGAGAAAATAGAACAGACTTGGAGATGGAAAAGGAAAAACGCATCTGATTTGATGGCTGTGCCAACAATTGAAAAGCAACTGGAAATGATAGAACGGGCTCTTCAATATAACACTGTGAAAATGACAGAAGAATTGAAAAGCCAAACACCTCAGAGCTGCATCTCCATAAAGGGGGGAGCGGACTTCAAACACCCAAACCTCAACTTGGGCTTCAATTGATTCTTAGACTGACAAAAATGTGAAAAGAGATGTGAGTTGATTGTGCTTCCATGTTTTGTTGCCTGTGACTCTGGAATGCAGAGATAGAATAAGATCGCATTGTGGTGAGACCTGGGGAGTTAATCTACACAATATCAGGAGAAGTTGCATGTCAGTGGGAGATTTTAGAATAAATTATCTTGTGTATTTCCCCTGAGGACTTTTCTAATCAGCATATACTATCGTTTTCTGTTCCTGCTTAATGAATCATAAGAATTATAGTCATATTATAAATGGCAAGACTTTGCAGGGCTATTAGTTTGTTTCTTTAGGGGTCTAATAGAAGATATGCTTCATTTAGAGACCCGTAGTGTCCCGCAGCAATACAGAATGAATTGCATTATTTCCAACAGCTGCCATTTTCCAATGATCTTATCAGGAGCGCGCTAACATAATGTGGCGGAGGAAGTTATTATTCCAGACCAGTCGTCTCACTCTGGCTCCATAATAGCGTTCATCTTTCTGAGGTTTCTCACTTCCAGCTCTCAGTCCTCGCACATTTCCCAGACATTCCTTCTTAATTACAAATGTTGGTGTCACTCAATAGGTATAGATTTATATTCATGCTTTTCTTCTGATGTTAATGCCCCCTCCCCATTTTCTCCCTACTGTGTAAACTAGGTTTGGAGGGAGGTGAATTTGGACTGAATGCAATAACACCTCATTCGGCGTGTTGATTACATTTCTGGTGTATCTAAATAGGTGTCTTCACGGGTTCCACTGGGTGGCACACATTTTCCTACAGTTTGGACCCCACCTACACACACACACACACACACACACACACACAAACACACACACACACACACACACACCTACATGTGAGCTGAGCTCTTGCTTGTGTACGACGCAGTGAAACGAGCACTTGTCAAGTGTTTCTTTTTGTAGGCATCATGTGGGCCTAATCATGCAGCACTTATCACCTGCTCTGACCTTCACGTGTGTTTGTCATCACAAAGCAGCAGATAGTTGCAAGCTGCCGTCTGCTTGGCGTCACTGCCAGAAAGAGCGGAGAGCAGCAGGAGGTATTATTTTCACTGAATATGCGCTGACCTTTAGCAAACACGGTACAGGCTCTGTTGATAATACCCTGCGCGATGGTGCATTGAACTGCAGATTCAGGCAGCCTTTCAGAGATATAATGACCATGTTCTTGGTCTCACCCTCGTGTGATTGTCTGTAGGCTCTGCTGCCAGGATATATGCTGAAAGTCAAATACAGTGTAATTCCGTTTAATGCTCTGCTCTAGTTGATACATACACCCGATTATTATCTTACATCCACAGGCAGGCCTGAGCTGGAGTCAGAACATCGTCTTCATGATCTCAGGCGACAGGTGTGGTGCCCCTTCACATAGTTTATCTCAAAAGCAAGAAACTCTTTCCCTCCCAAAATATGATAATGAAAGAGGAAATCTGGTGTCAGTGGGACCTCCATCAGTTCAACCAAGGCTTTTAGGCTTTGGTGAGAATAAATGCGTTTATATGCACACAAGGAATCTGAACTGCGGTAGTTCAATTACATAAAGTGCATGTGAACACTGTAGCTCAATTAGAATAGTAGCCCTGATGTAGCCAGACTACCACCCTCAGATAACTCATAAGTGGACTTCTGAGAGCATGTAGATGGCGAGCCAGACTTATATTTTGCTGTCCTGGCAACAGAAGCTTTGCAAACCTTGTAGTTCCAGTTACTATCATAGGCAGACAATTATCACACTTAGGGGGTCGTCTAATCACTAGGTTAAGATACTAGTTATGCTGCTATAGGCCGAGGCTGAGGGTCCAGAAACATGATCACCTGACAGGCCTCTGTCACCACACTGGTCATGGTTCGGTCTCCTCTCCTCTCCTCTCCTCTCCTCTCCTCTCCTCTCCTCTCCTCTCCTCTCCTCTCCTCTCCTCTCCTCTTCATCAGTCCACTAGTGATGCTATTTCCTGTGTAGTTTTTCTGCCCCTCCCTTCTGTATTCATTTACAGGTATCACCGCCTTCAGAGCTGACCCACTCAACTGCCTGCCTATTTAATAAAATGTATTTCTATGTGTAGTTCTATGCTCTGTGCCTCTCCTCTCCTCTCCTCTCCCCTACTCTCTCTTCTTCTCTCCTCTCCCCTCTTCTCCTCTCCTACCTATTCTATCCTCTCTCTATTCTGTCCTCTACCTGTTCTATCCTCTACCTGTTCTATCCTCTACCTGTTCTATCCTCTACCTGTTCTACCCTCTACCTGTTCTACCCTCTACCTGTTCTATCCTCTACCTGTTCTATCCTCTACCTGTTCTATCCTTTACCTGTTCTACCCTCTACCTGTTCTACCCTCTACCTGTTCTATCCTCTACCTGTTCTATCCTCTACCTGTTCTATCCTTTACCTGTTCTACCCTCTACCTGTTCTATCCTCTACCTGTTCTATCCTCTACCTGTTCTACCCTCTACCTGTTCTACCCTCTACCTGTTCTATCCTCTACCTGTCCTCCTCTCCTCCTCTCTCTCTACCCATCTGTCCATCAGCAGGAGGGTCCCCCTACATGAGCGTGGTCCTGCTCAAGGTTTCTTCCTGTTAAAGGGGAGTTTTTCCTTGCCACTATTGCTTGTCTGGGGTTAGGTCCTGGGATCCTGGAAAGGCCTTGAAACTATTTTGATTGTAAAAGATGCTGTATCAATAAAGATTGATTTGATTTGATTTGAAACAGCAAACCTGTTATGGCCAAATATTATAGGATTGAGGCAGAGACCGCATCTGCATCTGAAAGAATATTTATGGACGGGCGTATATATTTTTAAGTTGCTGCACAATTTGGTGTACATTGACAATGCTGGTGTCATCTGTGTTGACGGTGTCCTCCTCACCATCCTGTCATTCTCTTTGAGTCCATACATTCACCATGTGCATTAACACAGTGCTCATGGTGGCTCTAACTTGCTCCAAAAGCACAACATACAAACAGTATGTCAGATATTGATGCATAAACTCGTCCATCGCTGCCAGCTTCTTTACATACTGTTGTGGTGTGACATAAAAGACAAGCAAGAACAATGTAAATGAGTGCAAATCACCATGTAACGGGGGTAGGGGACTTGACACCACCTGTAAATTACTGCAAGTTCAGTCCAGTTGCATCCTGTATTCATGCCAATTAAGTTGAAAATGTAGTACAACTTTGATGCATGTGTAAAAGCACTTAACATTGACTTTTAAGTAATGAAATGGAAAATTGTTGAAACTGATGAGTGAAAGCTACATGACAACAGGTCAACACAAGAGCAGTCTCCCACTCACGGATGAGCTCTTATCAAAAGTCAGCCATGGACGAAAGATCACAGGCAGAATCAGTCGTTGATGTTGCATCATCTAATCCGATTGCACATTATTGAACATCATGTTTCAAATTACTAGACAACAGTAAATGGTAAAAGTTAATTAAAGCAATACTATAATAATACACAAATCAACTGGTAATTTCTTCAGCTGCGATATTTAGGTACAGCAGAAAGACCTTTAGACATAAATACATGTAACTGATTATTAAAAATATGATTAAGAAACAAAGTAGTATGAACAAACTGTTGTTTTGAACACCAGCACGTGACGGCGTGATTACTTTAATAAAACATGAATCGGTTGAAGACATTCAGTGGTGCTGAGTGTTGATTAAAGTATACCTGTTTGGCATTTGAATAATGAACAAACATCGTGGAGCCATGGCGACTATTAACCTTTAACGGAGTCCCTCTTACACTAAACCACAGCCTATCAGGACGTTCCAACTCCTGGTTCCCATTTTCCGGCACATTACCCTCCCCGAAAAGATTACAGAAAAAAGAAATCAGAAAAGTTAAAGGTGTGCTGGGTGAAATTTACTTAAACGGATGCTGATCTAAATCAGCTGTTGATATTCATAAATTAATAAAATAATAAATAAACTTCTATTGAGGAATTTTTCAGTGTTACACCAGCAGCTTTACTTCTCCTGATTGGCTGCTTCTGTTTGTGATCACTGCAAGGACCTTCTAAGTCAGTCTCAAAGGGACTTTGTAAACTTGGGACATGTTAATAAAGTAAATATCTATAACTGCTGTTTTTTTCTTCCTTTGCACAGAAATGGAATCAAAATCCTGTTGTGTGTTTTGATATCCAAAACCTCGTGTCTACTTGACAGGAAGCCTGTAAAGCTTCATGTCACAAGTCAGGAAGGTCCATGAAAAAGTCAGTAAACTTCTGTTTACTCTCACATATTTTGGTAAATCTTAACTAACATTGGATTTGTATTCGCAATCAAAGCAACCAGGGGTGTGTTTACCATGCCTCAGAGTTTCTTTTTCTAAAGAGGGCATGGCTCAAACCTTCCTTCCTTTTACATGTTGCAAATGAAAACAGCCCTTTGCTCTGGGAAGTGGTAGCTTGATAAAAGCTATTTTGACATAGTTTTTGTCATCTTTCAGAAAGCCAGGATTTACTACACTTTTTATTATTTAATATTCAAGTATTTCTTGGAAACACGTCCCCCTTGTGGAAGCACGTGTGCTGAGAGCTAGTGTCATGTTGAAAACATGCAAAATGATTACTTTGTATGATCAAAATACAGGCAAATGTTCAAGATATCTGGTTAAACTGGCAGAGGAAAAGTGTCTGCGTTAGTGTTCGCGTTCAGCATATGTCACAGGAAACAAGTGTGACATTTAACACCCAGACATGCAAACTTTCTAAACAACTGTGCAACCATCTGAGCAGTATTTTGTTAATCAGCAAAGCACATACAAACACACAAAAGTTACCGCAAAACCAGACACACATTTGAATTTATTTCATTTATTATGAAATTTATTATTTTACCAACAATACAGACAGAAGCATTACCGGCAGTAGAAATACCATTTTAACTATATAAATGCTTTGGCTTTTACATTATTTACAATGTCCAAACAACAGAAATGTCTGTTTGAGTGTATGGGTTTTTCAAACAGCTCTCAGACTTTCAGTATGATGAGTTTGGTTGGAGGGTTTTGAGAGAAAACTCAAATTCAATGGAGCCTTTTCTGCTTGAACTGAAATGCCCCTTTGTAAAAACTTCTAAAATAAATGGAACAAGACAAACATGCACAATGAAAACCCATGTTTGTCTGTTAACATTAAACTGAATTAAAAATGACTCTCCCCCTGATCGACTCCCCATCACCAGGCTTCAGGCAAGCACAATGCTAACTCAGTGTGTTTGCACACAGGTGGCCCAATGTTGAACATGATTGATCAATTTTCACCCTCGCCTGCCTCATATTGTGTTCTGCCTCCATTTTCCATATTCCCCCGCTGCTTAGACAGCCTTTATATTGCATGGTTTAAATGACCCAATTCTGATTTTTTTTTTCTATTCCATGTGGTGCAGTGATAACTCATGAATGTGTAATCAGTAAAAAAGAAATCACTTGATTCAGATATTTCTGTGTCTATTTTTGTCTAATTGGATCTTCCCGTCAATGTCAATACTGGGTCCTTAAAAACACAAAGATATTAATGTAAAGGCTCATTAGAGCTCACATCTTCTCCACCTTAAAGACCAATCAAGATAAGGTGGACATCTAAGGATGCTTCAATGTACTGCTACTGTTAATTATTCACACTGGTCATTCCTGTTATTAAAAACAAATGGAAACATATTTAGATAACTAGTCTAGAACTGTTGCAAGAATGTATTGTGATAATTCTGCAGCTTTGTGGACTGTTTGTATTATATAACTTTAATGAAAATCTGTTTCACATCTTTAAGTTATATTAAAACCTTAACTATAACTGTAAATATTTGTGTTGAAAACAGAGCTGCTAGGCTGGTAATCATGGGTGTTCTCCTTTACATAGACAATCCAAGCAAAAGCTGAGCATACACAAGCATTTTAAAGATACCTTGTTCCAGAATATACTCACCTTGAGCACCAGGGACAGAATATGTACTTACTCAGTGTTGGAGGTTGAATTTTATTAGCAATGTTAATGGTAACTACTCAGCAGACTGATCTGTGGGAACTGAATCTGTAAAGAGAATGTGCTATGTCACTACAAAAGAAATACAGACAGCAACAATAAAATAAGTAAATCAATAATAATTGCCAATATAAATAATGTGATATGTGTAGAAAACCCATTACATGGTTCTGACCACCTTTTTATGTTTGTCCTTTCTGCTGCTTTAATATTACAGCTCTTAACATACTTATATTTAATCTTTGCATCATGCTGCGAATACCATCAGGTCTTCCATTTTCCTCAGAGCAAATTTTTCCAAATTATCTAAAAAAAAAAAAAAAAACCACAAAAAAAAGTTAGTTCTACACATTGTGCTTCTTGGACACTTGTGATACAATTAAATACACGTAATTATGATGTACATCAGTGTATGACTGCTAATGTATGCTGGCAGAACATATGAGCTATATTTAACAGGCGTATGTGAGTAACATTTATATAGCGTTATCCTATGAGTCACACGATTAACTAATGCTCTGAACCCTAATTAGAAAACAGCAGATGACATCTGAGTGAAACAAATGTGCATTTGCTCCAGCTTCCCTGCTTCTATTTATGTGCGTATGAATGTTAAAGCAAAATATGAATTCTCCATCTATTCCTTTCAATATTGCAGCTCAAGACTCTTATTTAAAAGAGTCTTATTATTATTATTATTATTATTATTATTATTATTATTATTGTTGTTGTTGTTGTTGTTATTAGTATTATTATTAATATTACAAGCAGTTCAAACCATAGGTTTAACAAAATGAATAATCATGACACAGAATTAATCAAAACAGTCATTAAACAGTAAATATGTCAAAAAATGCAGCCAGTCTGACTAATTTAGTGTTCCAGTATTAACATTACAATGAGGTACTGTGCAGCATTTGTTCAGCTTTTGCTTTTGGTGACTGGACCCACAATGTAATGCAAGCAGAAACACAAAGGCAGGTTAAAGACTTAATGTGCTAAATCACAGTTCTAGGTTCAAGACTGGGCACAGAGGGTGGATGGAGAGGGCACACAAGATGAGAGACATGAGGCTGTGGTGATGAACTGCAAAACATAATCAAATCACCCAGGAGATGAGAGCAAACATGGAGGCCTGAAAACAAAAAGACTGGTTTCAAACATGAGAGCCAAACATGACCACATGTAGGTTTACAGCGAACTGAGGCGTGAACTAGGTGGAGTAGATTGACTTTGAATGAGCTGAAGGTGTGTGGATTTGCAAGTGCGAGATATGAGTATGTTGGCCCCACCCAGCCTGAGGACAGGGGAGAACAAGCAGGCAACAGCAGGTACCCTCAACAGGAGAAAAGCCTCACGGTGCTTTTCTGCAGAAGCAGACTGGCCAAGGAGTTCAGTGTTTCCTGCACCTTCATGTTTTTAATATTTCATATCTTGCACAACCCATGGGAGAACACCTATAGAATGGATACGGAATGAGCTTCATTAAGGGAAATAAATCTCTTCAGCAGCTGTATGAATGGACTGGTGTTATAGTAGTTATAAGCTTTTCTTGATGATATCCATGACCATTACCAGCACTGCCATTTCATTTGTAAAAAAATAATTTAAAAAAAAACAAAAAAACAGAAAAGGACTGAGGATTTCTTTTATTTTGGTTTTAAAGGAACTCCTTGTGCTGGTTTGGGCTCCATATTCCCCTCTGATTCTCTTTCATTTGCCAGTCAAAGTCTGATAACATTCTCATTGTTTGATAGCAGTGCAACACGTGCATGTGGCCGCGCTCGTGCACACAGACCCTCAGATCCTGGGACGTGTGAATACAGTCTCCCTCTTACGCATACACACGTGTGTGAGGGGGACAAGTGTCAGCTGGAGAAGAACAATTGTCTGCCCCCGCAACAGTTCATCTTAATGAAAAACGAGTCTACCTCCACCAGCTACTTAGGCTGGCATACACTCATCTTCCTTCCTCACATATTTATACTTATCACATATTTTATTTTAAATGTATATAAATTAATACTTAATCTATGTATTTTGCTGATTTATATCAAACAGGTATAATCATGATCCTGGACAGATTTACATGTCAATATTAACCACACATTAACTAATCAGCTAAGATTTGCATTATTCACCAGAATGTGTTACATTTGTTATCAAAAAATCTTTAGATTTTTGTCCTAAAAGTCATGTTGAATTACTTCAGCTTAGACAGGTAATATATGCTGCCTTAAAAATACTCTATGGAATCTATCCCAATAAAGCTGATAAAACAGGTCTGCTGCTGGATTTAACCTTTCTAAATGTAACTTTAGAACCGATTAAACAGCAATGCTGGAAATGCAACAGGAGTAATGCCTCTTTCTATTCTCCAATAATCTTCTAATTGTTGATAATATGAATGTTTGGAGGATTTAATTGCAACAAATAATTACGAGACGGCAGCTACGTTTAAAAGCAAACAGTGCCTGGTGTTCTCAGATAAAGTTAATGTGCTGCAAAGAGAAAATATATTTTCCTTTGACGAGAAAAGCATGTTGTTTTGGCAAATTCCTGCTCACAAAACTCTGGAGATAACACGCTGTGAGCCGAAACAGAGCTTTCCTTAAAGAATTTTATAACATATTTAATGGACCTGCAGTCATTTTCCAGTTTAAGGTCAAGACTTCTGCTAATAAAGGAGTGGTGTCCTCTGTCTGTGTTCTCAGGGAAAATGTTTGTGGATATGACAGCAAATAGGACCAAATGCTTATATTTTTGTTTTTCCTTCACAAAACTGATGTCATGTCTTCTCTTGAACTGTAGGAAAAAAATGCATGATATATTCACCACCATAAATCCAGAGACATGCCTCCATTTTCATATTCATGATGATCCTCAGCGTAATAAAACATGACTTGCTGGGTGCAAGTCATGTTTCAGTCAGAACCAAAGAACACATTATTCCAGTTGTTAGACTTTATTTTCAGCCTGTAACTGCACTGACAACGTGCCATTCTATTTCATTCTTCCTGACTGCCAGAGGCAGTATGAACAACCAGGATGAGCATCACATGCAAGAAGGGATCAAGTCATTGTGCCAACAAAGCCACATGATCTGGGTGTCACCTGTGACCTGATAAAGGGGGCTGGCACCCAGAGATCATTTCCTTTCATCGTCTCGCTTTAATGCACAGTTTATTGTATTAGCTTGCCAGTAGCCTCAAACCCCCAGTTGTATCAGTGGGAGCAACAAATGTCGTCCACCAGAGGAGAACGGAAGAGAAAGGAGTAGCCAGACATGTTGAGGGGTGCTGAGACCGGTCTTCCTTCAGTTAAGCAGACCATCCAGTTGGCCAATTCTCAGCTTGGGTTGGATACAGCTCCTGTGGATTATTCATTGTCATTATACAACTGCTTGCACAATGACATTTTGAGAGCAGATGGAGGTTCAGTCTGAGCTGCTGCAGCTTCAGCCACACTGCCAGTGGATTATCCTGACCTGTACACCTTTGACCCACACAGACCTGTTGTGAATGAGAACCCTTCTGCTGTGAGGCAATAGTGCTAGTGCCACCAATTCTAAAGCCTTTTTCAAGCATGCCCCACATCCATTTGCTTTCAGGGTCCCTTTCTCTGAACCATACATTAATGAACTGCAGCTTTTATTGGGCTTTGACGACTAGACCTGATGCCTATTGATGCTTCCAAAGCTTCTCTTATATTGTCTCCAGAGAAAGGACCCTGTAAGATCTTGGGCTCTAAAGTGGGAGATTTTAGTGCTTCTCTGTGATTCCTCTTACTATGCCCACACAGGTGTGGGTCCATGTTTTGGGCAGAGGCAGCAAGGCAGGATTGCATGGTCTCGGCCAAATGACATCAGACTCTCAAATCATGGACAAACTGCAGTGTTTGGCCTACCTTTCTTTCAATTGGGGCTTAAATAAAGGTTGATGATGAAGAGAATTAATCTTAACCATTACCAGGCTGAACCTGGTGATGGTTAAGATGTATGGTGTTGGCAGAGCAGATGCCATTTTTTTTGCCTCAGAAACATTAATGCATTGTCCACTGTGGTTGTGGTTTTCTCTCACAGAATGAACCAGTCCATCGGGGCAAGATGCACTGGCAGACCCGTGGTCAGACACCCCCTTCTACTTATGTTGACACTTCACAAGTTAGGGCAATGCAATCACACAGTGTTGCTGATGGCTCCCTATTGACCTGAGAGAATATGGTGCTCACCTGGGTTACTCACCACTCATTAGTGAACTCTTGTAATCAGGCTGTTGTCCAGACTGTAATCAATCTCTACTATCAAGACTACATTGCTGCATGCCAAGAGATGGGAACTATTCTCTGGTTGGTGTAACAATCAGAATCTAGAATCTTTGCTCTGTCCCTCTTCTGCTCAAATATCTGCAGACATGGCTGGATAAAATTTTCGACCTTGAAGGTGGATGTTGCTACTATTTATGCTTGACATGGGTTTCTTATAATGTTTTGTTCTGTGCATGCCTGCAGGGCATCCAGGTATTTCCTAACATCTCTGGCATAAGTCATCCAGAATTCATAGAACCTTAGTTACACCTGTAAATCTCATTTTGAAATGTCATTCTTCTATGAGGGGGGTTTTATACTAAATTATCTAACACTAAAGTTGACTACAAAGCTTTTTATGGAATTGCTCATGTGAACAAATTGCTCCAGCATGTGCTGGGAAATTACTTTTTTTGTGAATTTGTTCAGATACATTTTATAAACATAGAAACATGCAGTCTCTGAATGTGTCATAATATGTGGCATCACAGGACAGGTCAATCTACTACACATGTTGCTCTAGCCCGGTCATCATTTCACACATCTATCTTTGCCTGGTATTTAAGCTCCAGAGTTGTGTAGACTCATTGCCAGATTGTCATCGCCTCATTCCCAACTTTCCAGCACACATTCCAGGACTGAATCCTTATTATCAACCCGGCCTGTTCCTGACTCACCTCTCACCTCTCAGCTCATGTTCCCAGTGGTTTTTGGAGGTTAGGATTACAGATTCATAGGAACACAAACATGGACTTTCATTCTTTTTGGATTCATTTCCACATCTTGCTGCAAACTTGTTTACTGTGTTCAAGTTTTTTTTTTTTTTTTTACTTCACCTTTGCTGTGTGATGCAATTTGGGTCCAGTCATAACACAATGTTGCTTAAGGAGTGACACTGGCACAAATATATATATATATAGGTATGGCTAATGGCTATTATAGTGTGTTATATTTGCCTTTACCATGATGGCATCACTGTTGCCTGCTTTCAGTCACCCACTGGTAGTAAAGGCAAAAAGAGTCAACCAGTGGAAAACCAGCATAAAGGAGGAGAGATTCAATATTACTGGAGCTGCTTTCCATCTCAAGAAGAGAGGGAAGAGAAATGGTGCTACATCATGGGTTTAGATAATGGTTCTCTTATGTCTTACCAGCCTTGTCCTGTTCTCTGCACACACGCACACACACACACACACACACACACACACACACACACACACACACACACACACACAATTTTTCCAAAAATGCAAAGTAGACCTGCTCCATTTATTTACTACCCCCATTATGGAGTGATTAGCTAGGTCATCCTATACCTTTAGGCCGGCGCATTTTCACATGCTTATAGATATCAGTATTGTGCTGTGTCTTTCATTTTTAATGTAAGTAATATAATACATTAACATATTTATCTAAATATGATCTAGATTTAATATAGCCAGATGTGCAAGAATTGAAAAATAAGAAAGAAATAGCAGATAGAAGCCTTTATCGATACAGCTGCTTACTATAGGTGACTTTAAAAGACTTGGAAAAGGTTCACACTCATACTGTAAACAAAGGCCCAGGGCTGAGTCCTGACCTCTTGCGCCTGTTAAACGCTGAACACAGCAAAGAGTTCTAATTTGCTCATCTCATTCTTCCTGCGTGCGGCGACAGGCCTTGTCATGGCGGGTCTGCAGTCAGGGCTGAAGCTGCATAAGTGCCTCATCGCTCCAGGAAGTTCGCTCTAACAGCGCTTGTTTCTGGGGGTTCTAGCATGACATTGTGCATTAAGGACCCAGAGTGTACCAGAGAAGAAGGGGCTTGACACCCGGCCCCTGAGTAGCCGAGAGCAGGGACACTTAATTAAGTGTTCACAGTTCTGTTCACTACTCATTAATGTAAAGAATGAATCTCCAGTGAAGGCATAAGCTTTAAATTGGGAATATTATGGCACCTATATCACAACAATCATTCCAATGAGTTAAACGGAAAGAATTGCATGTAGACTACCTCCAACTGACAGAAAATAGATGGGTGGATGGATAACTTTCATTCCATTTTTTAGCCTTGGTGTTTAGTGTCAATCAGATATAAAACACTGGTCACTAACTACTGCTACTGGTCACTATTTAAACAGTTTAGACTGAAAATTATCTCTACATCTATTCTTCTTCAAAAAGTTTAATCTTTGCATCATCTACCACTCTTTCCTAATTGGGCTTACAGGCTTTGCTGGAGCCCTTCCCAGCAGTGAATCAGGAAGAGACTGGATAACAGCCTGAACATGTTGCACACATACATACACACACACACACACACACACACACACACACACATACACACACACTTGACTTGGACCTATGGGTGAAAAGTCATGCAGGAAAACATACAAAAAAAACCAAAAACTTTTTGTTATGATGTGGCTTGCTGACCGCTGCACCCTTCTGCCCATCAGGGTTGGGGGGGGGGCTTTTCTTTTAGTATCAGTCTCTCTATAACTGGGATTTTCAAAGGTAAAAACAACAGCATCATTCCACAAAAATATCAATATAACCAAGAAAGACCTAGCAGCCAAATGTCATTTCATGAAATTATTTGAAGCCGAATTGAAATATTGGAATGATGAGCCACTTTAATATGAGTAAATCAGTGTCAGTTCAGATATTAGTGACTAGGATGTCCTGAATGAGATGAAACCTTACAGAGTCTGTTATGATGAGATTAGACATTTTACATGTGAGCTGCTGTTGTTTTCTCCTCTGTTAACATCCAGAGTGATGCAAAATCCCCCATGAAAAGAAGTCAAATATGCTAATCACGCTGCACACAGTGCTAGCTACTGAGTGTGTTTAGTTTCTTTATTGGATTCCACCTGATTGAAATCAGCAGCTTTATGATAAGAAGGGTTCACATAAGCCTTTGTTGATGCAGCATTTGAAATCTTATCACCCCCTTGCAGAAAGATTTTTAGTTTATCAAAGGACCCACCTCATCACACTAGCAAAAAAATATAAAAAGCTCTGAAATACAGCACCTTTCAAGTCGCCAACATCCATGAGCTTCACCTGGCTCCTGTTGTGTGTGCTGTTGTGAGTGTGTGTGGGGAAAATTGCAGGTCTAATGCAATTACGTGCCATAGACGAGGCTTTTGTTACACCACAACAAACCAATTTCCTGAACCTACGGCAGCCAAGTGAATCATCGCTTTACTTATTCAGCCACCTTAATAAACAGGTAACATAAAAGCTTTTCCAAAGAAAGCAATATTTGTTATCTGAATTAATCAATAACCATCACATAGACACAGAAATACATACCGACACACATACACACACACACACACACACACACACACACACACACACACACACAAACACACACACACACACGCACTATAGAATCATTGGATTTCAGCAACCACCACTGATTTTGAATAGGGAGTGGTCAAAATATTGCAGCAAAGCAGGGTTATAAAGAGGATTGTTGTTCGGTGAACTCAATAGAAAGGCTCCATTAAATAGATGGCCTCATCAGGTCTGAATAATAATGACATCGGTGCCCATCTCATAAGTCTTGGCTTTATGTGGTTGACAGTTTGAGCAGGCCAAGCTGAAATTGAATTTGGTTCATTTCTTTTGGCTGTCTAATTCTTTTGTGCTCTCTTCCTCTATTAGCCATTGATTGATTTTAAGTGAACTTTCCTCCAGGGGCATCTGCTGACAGACAGACACAAGTGATGGAGGTGTGCCATCTCACTCCGATGTGTGTGATGGCACACCTCCATCGTCTGTGAAGACGTCAAATGAATCTGCAACAACAGAAAGTAAAAATGCCTCCAAGTTGACAATTTATCTAATGGCTTATGGCTCATTTTTTCTTATGTAAAATGCACAATAATTCAATTGTTCTGAAACGAAATGTTTATTTTGGATTCAGACATCTTGGTATAACATGAGAATAGAAAAAGATTCAAGGCCAACTCATTAAATGTCATTTATGATGAGCTGTCTGTTGATGACTGAAGATTTTACATTTCGAGGTTGTTGTGCTTCTAAAGGACCCAGTCATTATGAGTGTATTGTTGCAAGCAGCTAATTACAGACTTTTGGGCTGTCTTCAGTCTCTGACCATCACCCAGGGCATTTTTCTCTAAGCTCCTCATGCTGCCAGCAATCCTTTCTCTTTTTTTTTCCTTTTTTCCACCAAACAGCTGCTTTGGCATTTGCCCCTAAATTAGCACCAATGTCAATAATGATCAGAGTGCAGAAAAAAAAAAACATCTAAGATGGTCCAACCCAGTCTTTAGAACCACTTTGTTTAACATGCCTCAGAGGATGAGGAAAATCCATAATTGGACAAAACAATTGACTCGGACAGTGTAGAAAGGGAAAAACAGCATGATCTGCTACAGTCATGAAGAGGATGATGAAGAACTACAGAAGAGACCCAGCATTCCAAAGATGGGTCAAATCATGTAGCAGACAGAACAGGTTCACTTTATTCTGAGGAAAGAAATGGGTTTAAGCACATAAAACCAGGAATTGGCTCCAAAACAAACAAACAAACAAACAAATATGAAAAAGGCACATGAAGTGCACAGACATTGCTGCAACAAAAGACAAGAAAATCTCAACGCAAACCTGTGAAAAAAGAACAGGTGGAAGAAGCAAGCAAACCAGCCTCACACTGAACTAACTTTACAACTCTACAGAGAATATGTGAGAAAGTAAAATATAATGTACAATACTGTATATGCTTTGGTTTGAATCCTTTAGAGGCCAGGGGCTTTTCTTTGGGGAATTTGTGGAATCTCACCTGAGTTCTCTCTGGGAACATCAGCTTAATTTCTTTCCCCTTTTAGTTTTAGTCTCTCTGTAACTGGGATTTTCAAAGGTCCCTTTGAAAAAAAGTAGCAATCTCACTGAGCAAGTTTGAAGTGATTTGAAGCAGAATTGAAATATTGGAATGATGAGCCACTTTAATATGAGCAAATCAGTGTCAGTTCAGATATTAGTGACTAGGATGTCCTGAGTGAGATGAAACCTTGCAGAGCCTGTTATGATGAGATTAGACATTTTACCAACATGAGCTACTCTTGTTTTCTCCTCTGTTAACATCCAGAGTGATGCAAAATCCTCAATGAAAAGAAGTCAAATATGCAAACCAAGCTATACACATTGCTAGCTACTGTGTATGTGTGTGTTTAGTTTCTTTATTGGATTCCACCTGATTGAAATCAGCAGCTGTATGATAAGAAGGGTTCACACGAGGCTTTGTTGGTGCAGCATTTGAAATCTTATCACCCCCTTGCAGAAAGCTTTTTAGTTTATCAAAGGAGTGACCGCCTGGGTTCTCTCCTGGTACTTTGGCTTCCTCCCCCAGTCCAAGCACATGTCTTTGAGGGCTAGGTAAATTGGTAACTCTAAATTAACCTTAGCCATGAATGTGATATGTGATAAAATGGTAGACATTGCATGGATGCATGATAAATAAAAAAAAATACCACTGTAAGAGCAGAATTTTTTTTTGCTGACAAAATTGGAACCTGCTGTAACCATTTCTGAATAATGACCTGTAGCTTGTAGAAGATCCACAGCAGCCAAAAGTGACCTGAAGCTGATTTTTTCACTAGAATGTGACTTCAGAATTAAACAAGTGGAACATACATACATTGAATCTGACATTTTCAAATCAGATTCAGGCAACTTTCAAATGTAGTACCAGTCTTTGTTCTGTTGAGATCTTGTTCGTGTCACCAAGCTGTTGTGGAAATTAAGGAGGTGGTGGAACAGACACACTGGAGACTCAGACGACATGCGGTGAAGTAAGGTTTACTGATCAGGAGAAAAGGCACTAACACAGTAACAGTTCATGCACGCGGAACCACCACCAGTTCTGATGAGTCCCCCATACCGAGAGGAATATAAGCTGTTAGATAGACAGGACGTCACAGGCTCTGTCCATGCACGATGCCAGCTAATATCTTAGCTACCCCAAACAGAGAGTGCTAACCTTGGATAGACCAGAAGCATCCAGCCAGTGTTTCTGTTCTCTCAGCATTGCTTTGTCTATGACTGAAGTGGATAACAAGAACCAGTCACCAACCTCTGACCTTAATGGGATACTAAATAACAAACCAGAGAAAGTAATTTCCTTCACAGTAGTGATTCAGATACATATCAGATTTTCCTGAATGCACATTTAAGGCAACTTAGACATCATTCTAGGGTGTCATGGTTCTGGTATTGACAACAACAGAAGCGCAAAAACAACAAACATGGAACACAGCATTGATGAAGTTAGCCAGTGAAGGGATGGTTAAGTATAATACCTTATTAGTGTTGAGGCTGACACTGGTGTAATCCAAATGTGAAGGATGCTTTTATAACAGGTGTGCTTTTGATGGGATCGTGAAGAAGATGGTTGGAATGACAACTGAAAGTGAAAAGCCTCATAGGGTATGTTCAAAGAGGAAACCAACTCAAATCAATGTAGCATCCATGGTTGGATTACAGTAGACAGCGAAGACCAGTTTCAATCACTACCGACGTGTTTGCTTCCATGAACAATGTTCTGTGCACAACGGCATTAATGATCAACCAAGCATGCGAGTCACTTTAGGAGGGAGAGCTGTTCACATCGCAGCCTGAAGATAGGCCACATTTATACATTTAATCTGAACACCCAAAAAAAAAAAATCTGATTTGAGCAATAAATCAGAGGTGAGCATTGAGGCCTGCAGTGTGAACATAGCCAGTTTGACAACAACAGTGCCAGTCCCCTCTCAATGATTCACACTTTTGGTTAAAGCACAGGTTTAAGATAAGATTACTATTGGAAACAAATTCCTGTCTGCACCATCAGGCTTTTGTTGGAGATGGTTGAGTACCCGTATGTGGACTCCCATTGCCAACACATAGGCGTGATCACTGTACCTTGTGTAAAACTCACATTGGAGCATGTGAACTGGCAGCCCTCAGCCCAAGAAATTCAATCAAACTCCACCCCAAATAGGTTCCATTATCAAAAGAGTAATTGTGGTTGCAGGCCAAACCCAGATAAGTCAACAATGATAAAACTAAAAGAAACAAGCTATGAATGAGTGAATAAATACATGTCTAGGTATTTTAGAAAAACATCCTCCACAGGTATTTCTTTAAAAAATCCTTATCATGTGTCAAGGTGGTGAAGGGTGAAAGTGAAAGACACAAATTCTGGCATTAATTGGGTCACACCTGAAGTGCGCTGAGGGAATTTGTAGTGAAATCCCATACTCCAGAGAGTGTGTGCTCTGCTCAGATAAGCCTCCACTGCATGGATTCACCATCTTATCTTGAGCCTGCAATAGAACTGTGAGATTGAATAATCTGGGGAAGGTTGGAGAGCAATAGTTCAGGCATCCATAGGCTCTTAAAAGTAATTTGACAACGCTTCCATGCTCTAATAATTGTAGCAAGTCACCTCACCGTCGGTGGAGGGTGCTGGCGTTTGAATAAGAAAAGGGCCGACACTTGACATGTTTTCTCCTAAGAATGTGAAACAATTAAATAAAATCCAACTGTGATTTAAGCTGTTTGCAGGAATGTATTATTAGAGATGTCAGGCTAAGTGACATCTAGTGGCAGGAATGAGCATGACCATGAATACTAGACAATCCATCCAGCCATCGTTTTCTTCTGTTTGTTGTACCTATCCCACCTGACGGGGAGATTGAGTGAAGGAGGGTCCACCCTGGACTGGATGCCAGTCAGTCGCAGGGCTGGCACATAGAGACAAACAACCACTTACACACACCTTTAGAGTGACCATTTAGCATGTCTTTGGACTGCTGGAGGAAGCCGGAGTACCCAGAGAGAGCCCACACAAGGAGAACATGCAAATTCCACGCAGAAAGACCCCAGCCTCCATCGCAACTGGGATTCCAACCCGGGACCTTCTTGCTGTAAGGCGATGGTGCTGACCACCACACCATCGTGCTGCCCTACTAGACAATCTAAAGTGGAATATCCAGTCTATGATGCATTTAAGACGTATGGATTTTACATTATGTTATAATTCTGCCAACATCATTCATGAGTCATTCATGAATTTCAGGTATTTTTGTCCTTTCCAGGCTACCATGGACAGACGGCAACTGTCAGTGACTTGCAGTCAGGGAAGGCTATACCTCGTTTGCTATCATGGAAAAAAAAATGTGAAATGGTCACATTTATGCTGCTATAGTACTGACTATAAATAATTTTCCATTTAACTTCACCAGTTTTTCCACTAGATTATACTTGTTTTATTAAGAACCTGGGAATCTTCACATTTAAAGTTCAAGTACTGAGAAGAGACATGTGGTGAGGCAGCAACCAGTTGAGCTTCACTATGGATTGCGCAATGACTTGACTAACTGCTGTCCAGCGATGCAGTGAGCCAATATTGGTATCTCTCTTTATGTCACTATTAAACTGCTCAAACATGTTTGCTATATTAACTAAATTTCCATCATTTAGCTAGTGTATATAGTGTATATATGTTTTGCATCATGTGTTTTTTGTCAACAACTGCATGTGTCTAACATCTTTCTTGTGCTGAATGGTCATAAAATGGCTGCAAAGAGGTAGAAGCTGAAACATGCAGTTCTCCTCCCTCATGGTAGGGGGAACTTGTGATCCCAGGCGTTCCTCAGCAACAAAATAAGTGAAAACAGGCTACAATCTACAGTTAATTGTTGAATGTAAAATCTCACAGACTTAAGTTACAGTCCAGTCTTACTGTATTTGTTAGTAGCATTCATTTGGTTCTAACATGCTTAGAGTCTGTGCTCTATCTTATCTGTTGTGATTGTCTGGTCGTCTTCACTTTATACACTTCTCTAAATGTAAATAAACCTCACTCCACGTATATTTGCATCATCCCAAGGCTTTTAGCAGAGCTGTTGTCTGTGAAAGACTGCAAACTGCTTTTCAGGTTCATATTAGTTGTCTTGAACACTGAAGTACACAAGCAGCCAGAGAGAGAGAGAGAGAGAGAGTATGTTTTTGAACTATAAAGATTAGAGATCGTCAGAGAGCAAAAGGCTATGAAGCATGAGCGAAAGAGCGGAAATTGAACCTTTCTGCCATCACGCCAGTCAATCAGATAAATAACGGTATAATCGAGTTTTGCCTCTCACATGAATAATTCATTGTGCACTTCATTTTATATATATTTTTTCCCCCTCTCACAGCCACTTTAGTGCTGAGGACAAATTGTTGTGGATTTAAGAACATGATGGGAATGAGTTTTCTCTCTGTCAACAGGTTTTAGCCCAAAATGATGTTGCAGCAGAGTCATGAAAGCTGGGGTTGGATGTACACCCTCCTGCATTTGTATCCTTCCTTTTAAGCACAGATTTGCTTTTCTTTCCAAAATTGATTTTGTCTCCCATAGATGGAGGTCAGACAGAACAGTGGTTGCCCCAGGATGAAACTTGTGAAAGAGAAGTGTAACTAGAATGCATTTATGTGCCAGTCATATTCTCCATTCTTAGTCCTCCACAGAGGGTCACGGGGGGACTGGAGCGTATCCCAGCTGCCATTAGGCGAAGGCGAGTTCTACTCTGGACTGGACACCAGTCAGTCGCAGGGCTGACACATGGACAAACATTCACTTCACACCTATGGACACCCGAATCAGGGTCAATTCACCAAGTATTGCGCTGGACCAGGGCACCGAAGTGAAGACCTCTGCACCGCCTGAGCTCCAGCCACCCGGGTACGTGTTCCTATGTGTGATGGGCTGGCAGTTTGGGGCATATCCCCCACCTGTTGTCCAGTAATGGTGAGGATAATTTCCAGTGTCACCAGGGAGAAATCATATTAGCAATTAGCACTGTTCTTCTTACAGGAAAACAAGAAAATAAATAAAATAAAAACACATTAAGAAAGCATTGCTATTGTTGCCAGATAGTTTGTCAATACAGCTCTTGGAATCATCTGCCCTACTCACCAATGAAGGCAGTAGTGATTGATGACACATCACTAGAAGCCAGATACCACTGATACTCTAAACCAGTGGGAGGTGTGAAGGAGTCATTTGGTTGGAGAAAAATAAAGCATTCTCTAGCTGTGGAGGCAGCTCACTCACAACTCTGCAGACCACCTGCTGCCAAATTTGATTTAGTGCAGGGAAATATTTTCTCCCAGAGACCCTGCCTCCAGTTTAGAAGGCCAGGCCCCATGTTGTGAAACGAAGTACACTGCAAACTAAACAGCTTGTCATTTGCCCACACTGCGTAGCTATTGATTTACTGCTCCTTGCCGCTGGTTTCCTGGATAGGACTGCGAGCATCGAGCAAACCGCGGGGCGTGCGGGGTTGGAGGTGGTCCTGGTTTCTTCATCAGCAGAAAGGGTCCTGATGCCAGACCTCCCATGAGGCTCAGCCGCTGTCATTTGCCACCATTCCAAATTAGACTTAATACACTTGACATTAAATGACAATGTGTTGTTACATTATAGTGGCTGTTGCCTGTTCTCACACTCGTGGTGCACCTGACCCACTGGTTTACATTCATAACAACTGATACAATAAAAGGTTTTCAGCATCATTCAATGGTGGATCAAAAAGATGGAAATAGAGAAAAATCATATGCAAAAACACAAAAACAAAACAAAACATATTACAAACTACAAACTGAGATGTAAAACTAGAAAGCACTCAGAGAGCACAGACCTCCGCGAAGTTTATATAAATTGTAATAAAATCCGTCTTCTGGATCAGATCCGGATCAGCCTTTGGAATATGATAGAGGATCCCATTGTCCATCCTTGAGTCACATTTCATGGGTTTTGGTCAATAATTAACAGATATTGAGAAACAACTTTTTTGGCCCCATTTACCACAATGTTAACGAACTTTTCAAAGTGATCCAGAATCCAGGATTTCTTCCAGATCACCCCCAAAATGAAACCAGTTCTTCCTTTTCACATTTTCAATAAATCCTGAAAATGTCATCAAAATCGGTCCATAACTTTTTGAATTATGTTGCTAAAAGTCAGACAGACAGACAGACAGAGAAACACCGGCAAAACATAATCTCCTTGGCGAAGGTAATAAAGATATTTTCTTTGAAACAGACATAAGGGCAATCCCAGCCTCAGCACTAACAGCCAAGCATATTCTGCCACCCCTTCATTCTAGGATGTTCCCTAGTGGGAACAAAGAAGGGAAACCAAGAAAAGGCTCTGCAGGCTGCACACCTGCTGTTCAAGTGACCCTGCATGTCACCCATAAGGTAATCATCAAAATAATAATTTTATCACCAGGTTCTTTATTAAAATGACAGATTAAATGAAAACAGAAAGATTTTATGATTCTATATATTTGTACTTTAAATTATACACAATTACATATCCATATGCAAATGTACACACATGCACGGAAACAACACAGTCCATCAAACTTCACATTTTCCAACTTTAGTGCTCGGATCTATACCTCATTTCACCCACAATCAGTTCCATTTAATAACATCCAACTAGATATTAAACCCTAAAATTCACAGCCAGCCCAATGAGATGGTGATTATTTCCAAACAAGACCGTAACAGCATTAATTCAGCCTGCATGCCATATCTGAGGTAACGGCAGAGGTGCACACTGTTCTCATATTGTATAGGATAAACCCATTACGTGCTGCCGGAGCTGGTTATGGAAATGAACTTATAGCAGTTTGACTCCATGTTGGTGCCCGTTGAGACAGTGGGAGAAATCATATTCATTTAGCAGAATCCAATTAGCACTGAGTCCGCATCATCATCATCAGTTCACACACTAATTGTCCCGCGTGGTTTGTGCAGTGCACGACCATCTGTGCTGGTCCTATTGCAGGTTGTTATTTTTAGCAATACCACAAAAGTGATTTGGTGGTGGGAGGCATTAAGGCAGCTAAAATTAACAGAGAGTTCAGCTGCATTTAGCGGCGGTGGGTACGTTGTTTAGATTTACAGTTTATGCAATATCTGTCAGCTCCCATTGAAGCCATTTAAGTATAGTTGCAAGAGGAGCAGTTTATGGTGTGTATCAATTTTACAGCAGCCTGTAAAATCAAAGAGCACCTCTTCCCTTTGTAGCCACCGTTTTGAGTTTATGATCAAAAATCCTGGAGTGAAAATTCCTCTATGGGAAAGGTCAATTTACCAACCAACCATGATCTGAACAGACCAGAAAATAAAGCTGCCAGACATAAGATCACTGTTGGAAGACTTTGTGAAGCAGAAAGCTGTTTATTATAGAGATTGAAGTTTGCAAGGATTACAGTCTTTGTGTGACAGTGTACATCACCACCATTGTACTGTAGTATGCTAAACGTTGTCATTACAGACCAGACAAAAGAAGCTTGGTCAGGTGCCTCCTGGGCTTCACGTAACGGACATATCACCACCCATCTAGTTCCATTTTTGCATAGAGATAGCATGAAGCTATCTGATTTCCAGTGCAGTTAATTTACAATTATGGTTAAGGCATCAAAAATGAAAGCATCAAAATTATCATGAAATGGAATTTTGTTGCCTAAATCTAAGGTTTGTGTATGTAGTATGCTACAGCCAATGCTGCCAAAATGTTAAAGATAAAGAAAGGACAAGAAAGTCGTGACCCATCAGGACACATTGTGACTTAAAGTAATTTTCCAGTGACATCACTTGTCCATGGCAGCAGATCCATTATTTGATAAATCGAGTCCTTAGAGAATATCAGTTCTACCCATACATACGGATAGTGCTTAGTGCCTTACCTTCATTCTGCAGATACCAATGGAATCTGTTGACACAAAAAGGCTATGATTTATATTTTAAACGTAAAAAAACAATGAAATCTTAAAAGTATGCTTAAACAATTAGGCAACAGTGCAGTTGTATGCACTGAGTTTTTCCTCAAAACAAATGCATCAGAACAACAACCGACGTTATTGAACTTTGTATTTCTGTCTTACTGTCAAATGTGTTTCCGTTAACAGGTTTAGACTCGACAGAGAGTCCGATCACGCGCACCGCCCAATCCCTTGGCTGGCTGCAAAGTAAAATGATTCAATACATCCAATAAGCTTTTCTCTTTCTTTTCATTTCTTCCATTTGGAGTTGGTTGTGTGCCGTCATCCTGGGTCAGTCAACCCCATTTCAGCTAGCTCCCCTTCAATCTACACCACAAATGTCCTCTGCGCTTTCCTCCTTTCAAAAAGGTGTTGATGTGGCTATTCTTGTTATTTTTATGCGACAAAAGGAGGGAATAAATCCTTCACAATGATAACACAGTTCATCGTGTCAAAGAGGATTATTTACAATAACAAAATAGCATTGCTACATCTGGATTGTTCTTTAAAAATCTTGATCGCTGCGTCATTGGGCAGGGTGAATCGCTTTAAAGTTGTGAAAAGCCTTCTTAAGAGTTCTCAAATACTTTTCAGAAGTTCTCTGAATTATCTCACATGCACCGCTGATGAGCTTGAACAATAAAGATTAGAGGAAGAAGGGACAATAAAAATGAATATTAAAAACGCCCTCCTCTGCCCCAACACATAGTCAAGCATTAAAGCAATAAGTGCAAATGTCCAAAGGATAATGCTGCCATTATGGCTCCACTCATTCACGGTCCATAGTGAATATTACTTGTGTGCATTTCATACCACCTCATGGAACCCTTTCAGAGTGCAAATGCACAACATAGATCACCAAACAAAAAGCTTATAGGAAGAAACCCGATTAGCCATGATTATCCTCCATTCAAATCATCAGGATTAATGCTGCAAAATGAATGGGACTATTAACCTTGATACATTTGTGAACCCTTTCCAGGACACTGGAATATATTTCTGTGCTGGATGTAACAATAGAAAATGATGCAGCCCTGGTGCAGGCGGGGGAGTCGGCTTGGATATATTTGTATTTATATCGATTTTTGGTCTTTTGTTCAGCTTATGTGCGAGCTGAAAACATGCTCATGCCTGTGATGTTCATCACTGCTCAAAGACAATTACAGAGTGAGAACTTAAGGTTAGCAGAGGGTAATCCTTTTACCAGCCTCCCTCTGGGCCTTACAGTGGGCTGCTTGATTCAGGATATTGACTCCAACCACTCTTGCCTGGCCCCAAAATTACCTATTGATTTACCCTTTTGACAGTTGTTAGTTGGAAACTTAATCACTGCGACCTACATTGTCATATAAAGTACATTGTTGTTCGGCACAGTCTGGTATTTCTGTTGTGTCAGAGCTGCAAGTATTGCGGCTACCGCAAACACACAGAAAATCAATAGATGCCGGATAGGTGCTCACTTTTACTTACAATTTAGATGCTGAAATATGTTTTGAAAAACAGTGTTATGAAGCACTTTCCAGTAAAAACACATTAATAATCAGCTACAAACCCATTCAAAATGTTTAAAACGAATTACTTGTGTCTGCTCGTGTGTGTGTGTGTGGAGGATAATTTTGATTTTTACTCTCTACTAGATATAATTCTGAGTAAAAAAAAAAAAAATCCACAGCATTTTTAAGAACCAAATCCTGAGCAAATAGATGATTTCTTAAAATTTAATCCAACCAGCAATAACTTTACTTCATTGCTATTTCATTAATTGCACTGACCTATTTAAACAAATGCATATTACTTCAGTTTAATGAAGATTTTCAGATTTGAAAATAAAATGAAAGCCATGTGGAACACTGAAACTGGAATTTTGGGAGATAAATTGAAACTCTAATCAATGTAAAAAATCCAGACATGCTTTTAATTTTTAATTTTTATTAGGCTCTGTGGTAACACAACATTTTAGCCGAGGAATCCTAAAGCCCCATTTTAATAGTTATGGTCCATTAAACTAAAATAAACTAATAAAAAAAATGACTCCCCTGTGGGCCACCTAATTTTAACAGGAAAAAGAAATCCTTGATAACGGGACATTTCTCTTATTTGAGATTAGGACGGAATAAGATGACATTGAATGTTCACTCTGATAGACATGCAGGCCATCTTCACGTGGTGAAAAAAGTCATTCCACCCGCTACATGCATTACAGGTTTATATTGTCTTCCCTTATCTGCTTCGCACCAAAATGCCTGCAGCAGGTTATAAGATAGTGAGAACATATGGGATTTCTCTGCCTGTTGGAGCTCATGGTTTTACTTTTTAATATATATATATTTCTTAATATCCATTACTGCAGGCATTAGTGAGGTATTTGCTCTCTGCACTGAAGCTCGGGTGTGTAATAAACTGAAAAATCTTCCCACTATCAGACAGAATATCATTAGGCTCGGCTATCAAGGAGGGAAGGAAGTAAAAGCTTTGCATTCTTATAATAATTTCCTGCATAAGTTTGGTAATAAAAATAATTATACCACTGGGAGGCAAAGTTGAGCACACATTTGTCAGTGTTGATGGTGCAATGAACATCACAGATGATGTTGTATTTGCCTGCATATGATCCCTCTGTCCTTCACAAACCTCCCATGACTGTATATGTTAGAAATCAAGATGCGTGGTAATGTATTTCCACAAATACTGAAATAACTAATTCAGCAGTGTAAAGTAAAATCTAATGTTTTGACTAGTTCCTGACACATTTTCTCTGAAGACAGAATGTTTCTCCTGCTAGCCAGAGGGAGATGCGGAGTGGAAAAACTAGTTTGGAAATGAAATCTGTCCATCTCAAACTCTGAAGATTACAGCCATGACAGCTGTTGTGGCAAATGGCTTAAAGCTTACAGAAGTACCTGCAAAGAGATGGTCACGATAAAATAAATTACCTGTGCGATGGCTGAGGGATTAAAGGGACTGTCTCATTTCAACACAACTGTTATCTGATTGTATTTGGGCTAAATTGATAGAGATTTTTACCTGAATATGTTTTTATGTTCTCAGTTTTAGCCCATTTTAGATTGGGAAAAAGAAGGTTAAATACAAGAAATTGTCCTTCAGTTCTCTGTAAGACCAAAGGACAGTGTTTTAGCTGGATGGGACCACTGTGGTGCATTCAATAGAAGACAATAGTAAAAAGTATACTTCTTTTTACTGGCCATCGTAACCATGACGCAGTAGTGGCCCAGTCTCCGCTGCTCCATTCTTCTCTGGGCACACTCCATCTGTGGAGCTGGGGTTTAAAGGAATGGGCTTATCAGTGTCCTCCAGGTCTTATACCTCCATGGGGGTTAGTGTCCTTGGGGGAAAGGCCAGAGGGAAAAATGAACTTTGCAGGAAGCCAAAGAGGAAGAACGTCAGGAAGGGGATGATGATAAAGAGGAAAATCAAAAACAAGGTGTTCAGAGAATAGAGAAAACAGAAATGAGCAAGAGTCTGCAGATTTGAGAGGAGCTGCTCGATGCCTTCCTTTCAGATTAGGAAAGATGATATATTTTTTTAATTGTGATCTCATCATCAAACTATCATTTGTAATCAGTCTTGGACCTAATTTATCCAAATCACATCACAACTTCCTGTCTGTTACTGAAGTCAATAAATATTTAAAGTAACACCTGAATTCACACAGCATTAGGATGCATTTCTAATTAGAAGAAGACATCTGAAGGACCAAACACATTTTTTTTTAATCATACATCCTTATAAAATGACCATTCACTTATTTCAGTTCAAAAAAGAAAGTTGAAGGTCATCAGCATATACAAAATATAATGCATCTTATATCTAGAATTGTGTATTATATTAGTTCATTCATCCACACGTTGTTATTCTCAGCCAGATCCTACATTTGATTTCTCTTGTATTTATTATGCTCCATCTAAGATTAGCATTAGCATTGCGGTGGCAGACACATGCTGAAATCTCCAAAGCCTTTGTTAAAATTCAAGATTGACTTATCGAATTAATCAGAAGCTGTGAACAAAGATATTCTGTGTACTGTAGTACAATCTCTGAGACTGTTTGTGAAATAATGGATCTGATATTATTACACGCCAGAGATTTCAATAGATTTCAGATTGAAACGCTTTTTTCTTTATAGTAGTATGAGTTACAGGATAAATATAATCCAAATGAAACTGGTACATTATAAAGTCTGTACCTGGAGAGATGGATGTGCAGGTCTGTTTACTGGTCGCCCTCTGGTATATTTGAATAGAGCTCCTGCAGAAATATTGTGTTACTTTATACTTCTTGCTCTGTCCCTTCTCTGCCTATTTTGTACTAATGGATTATGCTACAATAGGAGTTTGTAAAGAAGTAAATGAACATTGAATGGTGGAATGAGCAGAAGTGAACATTTCTAAAGGTCTCACTTTAACAGTTTAAATCTTTATGAACAAGCACAAGGTGAGTAACTGAAAAAAACAGACGTGCAAATCTTGAGGTTATTGTTAATCCCAGCCATGTGGGAAGGCACTGGGTGAAAAGTGCATATTGAACCTCTCTGGTGCTATTGGGCCTATAAACATAAGGCAGTTCAAAAACAAGAAAGCTAAACCAGAAGTATCACTTAATTAACTTC
Source organism: Lagocephalus sceleratus (assembly GCA_911728415.1). Lineage (NCBI taxonomy): Eukaryota > Metazoa > Chordata > Actinopteri > Tetraodontiformes > Tetraodontidae > Lagocephalus > Lagocephalus sceleratus. The sequence continues at coordinate 1,825,751 of CAJVRN010000031.1, read as the reverse complement.
AATGATGGTTGTCATCATCAGAAATGATCTTATGGACCCAGAATTGAGTTGGGGAAATAAAACACAACAGTCCAGTTTGTAAAGGTTCGACATGGTGGCTACTGTGTTCTGGAGGACACTTGGTGTAAATGGTCCTAATTGCTACAAGACCAGTTCTCTTCTTAGCTGTTGGTATATACAGTAGTATATAGGTTGCGTACTGCACCTGCACACATACAGGGATGTTCTTATGGAGACACTGCTTGGAAACACCAGTGGAATGTTAATGTGCAGCTGAATAAGTGAACAGCTTGCTCGTGTTAAGTTTATGCCTCAAAGCAATTTATTTACAGCTGCTCACATTGCTGTGTCCTAAAATTCAAATTGCAGTTTCCAGTGAAGAATATCTAGGGATGTGATGTTAAAATAATGGTTCTCAGCTGTAGATTATTAAATGCACAATGCATAAAATTCTACTAATGTACAAAAAAATAAAGGCATAAACCAGTACATCACATCAGTAGAACCAGACTAAATGTATGCCATCATCTTTACTGTTGCATCAAGAATAAAACCTTATGCTCCAAAATGCTTTAATGTTCAAAATGTAAAATATTCTCCGGAATTATTGGAACAAATGAAATAGATCATTTAGATAACCTTTGGTTTATAATTACATAGGCGACAAAGAACGAACTGGACTTGATAATGAACTCATAAATGAGAAATAAAACAGGCGACCTGATATAATTTAAATACTTTGAGAAAGCATTTTTTTTAACCTCTTGTTAAAATTTTACTCTTTAAAATCCTACAGTGGAAAGCAGGATGTTGCTGGTTGAAGAGGGTGTTCAAAGGTCAATGTCTCTGTCCTGAATCCATTCTGAGAAATGATTGTTGGCAGTTTGTGCTGAACACAATAAAAATAACAGTGTAACAAGTTGTCATTATGACTTTCTGTCCAAATTGCTTTGATAGTTGAAGCAAAATTAAGCTAGCAGTATGCAGTTTGAGTGAAAAATTGTTGACAGGAAAATATTGCAATGTCCAACCTTTCATTAGTACTTCACTTACTGAGCTCGTGGCAGCAAACAGGCTTCATCATCTTACCAAAACTCACCTGTATCAGAGGACTTTTTACTGCCTGTTATAGCAGTGGGCATGGCTCTGGACGGCAAGCCTTGACTGCTCACTATTACCTGCTGCTGTGTCTGCACTCTGAGTTTTCTGTACTGTATGTCTGTATTTGTAATATGGATGTAAATTAAGCCTGACCGGTCCAAGCAGTTGGCCGTCCACCAGGGGAAGATCACCAGAGGGATCCGCCCAAGGTTTCTTCCTCAAATAAGGGGAGTTTTCTCCAGTGGGATATCCTATATGGGATACATCCGGGGCCCAGTTCTATGTCACTGTGTTTGTAATGTTTTTTTTTAAAAGAAGTATACAAATACATGTGTTCAGCAAACTAACAACCAGAAAACAGATACAGTGAAACTGTAATGTAACATAAGTATAAGGGACATTTCTCTGACCCCAAACTGGAGATTTGATCCTTTGTGTATTATTTTACCATTGAAAACATCTGACTCTGGAGCTCAGGCTCAACAGCTGACCTGAAATATCCTGGATTTAACAGCCTGGTATAATTAAAATGATTAGATAGAGTGCAGAAGTCTGCTGTGGCGATTCTGAGCAGAAATGTCTGGAAACTGCAGACCTACGTGTCACCGGAGCGCTGTGATAAGTCTGAAACAGTAGAAAAACCCTGCGGGCCAGAGAATGAATCAAAGGTAATATGGGTCACTGTTGGAGCATTCTAATTTGGACGTCTCTCTGGGGGCAGATTACCTAGCACAGCATTCTCCTCAAAGGCCAGGACGCAATCTTTCAAGTAAGACCCCAAAACACAAGTGGCTTCGTTATTTGGAGGCCGAACCAACTTCATCTTGGCAGCAGAACATGAAAAAAAAATACTGAAAGTAATTTATGAGATATTACAGCGTAATTTATTTTGAAGGGCATTTCATTCTGCAATTGTATGATGTGGAATAAAAATACAATTAGTTGAATCATAACGCTGGCCTTTCAGATTATCGCTCTGTTCCAGTATTTTAGCATTAACATGAGGCACTTAGACAATATTCTACACTTTCTGTTTGCTTGTGGAACAGTCATCTTTTTTTCCCCCCACTGAGCATTTAAATAAAAGCTGATATTTTGTTAATACATGTAACTATGACTGTTACTAATCTAGTTGTTCAGATGTTGTTTGTGTTGCTAAAGCTGATCCCTGATGTCACTGGAGTATTTATCATCATATTTACCAAAATACTATATTTACATATATATTATCCTATAATGGGAGACTATTTGGATTTGCAGGCAAAATCTAAGATTACTAGAAATTACACAGAGTTGAATAACACAAAACTCATAATCATAATTCTTGTTTCTGTTTCTGTGTCATAATATCAGAACATCAACACCTTAAATCTTTACATCTGTTTAACATCTCTTTACATCAAAGGTGAAACAAAGCCATTTGCCAGAACCAAGTTGACATCAATGGAGGAACCTGATTCCCAAAGCATCAATTCCAAACCCACTGGTTTCCACCCTATAGATGTCTTTGTCTTTGCACTCTTCCTCTTGGGTTCCATGTTTGTGAGTTAAAGAGTGAGCTTTTTACAAACGGCAGGTGGCAGACTAAAATCTTAAAATCGTACAACAAATGCTTTTGAAAGAACAGTCCTTGTAAATACCTTCCGACACCAACTTTCTGCTAACTTCTTTAAAGCAAGGAAGCCAAAAGCAACATTTACGACGAAATTGGAACATTTCATTCTTGATAGTCTCAATATCCATTTTATTCCCACTTTGAATAGAATACTAACTAGAATCCTGCTCACATAAATGTGTGCTATAAAGTCAATTTCACAGTTGCATTATAGAAAGTGCAAGTCTATTGAAAATAGTCAGCGCCCAAACTTGACATTTAAATCACATTCAAATCTTAGAATCATAGCTTGCACTGGTTGTAGATATAATTTAAATATTCTCAATTTGCTTTAAAAGCTTTTTCATTATACACCCCACTTTTCAGACATACAGGGAAATTCACTTCCCTCTTGCATTCACACCGCTGACAGCAGTCGGGGTTTGAGACTGGCCTTCAAAAATTGAGTTTCTCACCACATTTAAGTGTTTGTCTATGCTACTATACATATGTTTCTGTTTGTAAGTGAAGGCCTCAGAATTGAAGGATATATATATATATATATATATATATATATATATATATTTTTTTTTTTTTTTTTTTTTTGATATAACTGTATATATATACATTTGATATAACTGTCAAACTTCAGAGGCAACAAAAAAAAAAATCAAAGGTGACTTTGGAATCACTTGGCAACCTCCCATAATTGGAAGCCTTTATAATGGAGTAAAGCTGTTTTTAAAAGAAGGCTCTTAGAGGCAGCAGGAACCTAATGAGTGATGTGTCCCCCCATCCCTAGGTGGGGACTGTTTGTTTAAACTGCCATTAGGCCACACTAGCGAGGACATATCGCGGTCATTCATTTAAAACTTTTGACAGCTTCCATTAAATTAAGGGAAACATCCAACTTCTTGTGAAACCAACCAGAGCAAAGTAGCGGGAAATGGCAGGGGGTCACTTCTGTGGAAGGTTTTCTGGGAAAAGAGATCGTTCCAGTAATGGAAACTGCAACTTCTGGCACTGAAAGGAACAATTTCATTAATTTATCAACTGTCCTTAAGTTGAGGTTTATTTAAAGATGAGAATCTGTCAAAAGTGTAAACTTCATAAATATGCATGTATAGAAGCATGTTTTGTCCCGAAGATCTGAAGAAACGCAGCATTAAAGGTGGATCTGTTGCAAGAATGACGACATTTTGTTTTGGCAGGTTCTTGTGTATGTGTATGTGGTGTCTACTATGGTGTGATTGGTCAGAAAAAAAGTAGGTGTGGTTGATGCAGGAATGCTGTCATTGTGAACAGAGGAGAAGCCGGTGATACAGTTTCAACAAATTTGCAAAATTTGGCAGGCTGTCTCTCTCATGCACACACAGAAAAATTGATCCCATTGAGGGGGGGCATTGATATTTTGGAGACCCCCCCCCCCAAATGAAAAGTAGTCTGAGGAAAATGTCACAGTGTTGCATCATGTGGCCCAAATCGGTCAACTTTACTGATTGTGAGCGCTCATGGCCTCATGATGAGGCCATTGTTCTTGTCAGTGTGATTGATCAGAATGCAAGTTGCTGTCCCGATCTGACAAGACAAAGTCTGATTTAAATGCACATTTGCATGAGGAGATGCCGAGGTTGGCACAATTGCGTTCTTCACAAGCAGGATGGTTAAAATCACCAAGGGCTGCTGTCATTCAGTACCAGAGTGGAGGATGTCTGGTTCCAGTTTTATTGTTACTGAAAATGTGATGTTGCAGAAAATCTACATATATATGTGATTTCACATGCTGATAATTTTGGTGATTGCTTTTTGCGACCAGGCCTGAACCATAACCGATGAGTATCGATGCTCCTCCCCTGCTCATCGCCAACAGACAGTCAGGAAGCAGAACTGATATCAGATGCTTTCAGCTCCTTTTCGTGCAGTATGGCTAGTTAATCTATCAGAGCTGCTCATGCCTCCGGACCTCACGGAGGCTCCATTGATGGATTGGCAAGGCTTAATTTAACACTGCAAACAATAGGGGAAGGGACGCAAATAACAGCAGCCGCCATGAGCTTATCAACCTGAGCGGGGATTACAAGGGAAATGAATCATTAACACTATTGCCACTTGAATGCAGCTAAAGCATGATTGGCAGGTTGAAAGCTGGGTGTTAGGGGGTAGAAAATGGGTGGAGCTGCAGGCTGATACCCAGTGAAGCAGGTATCATTATCAGATGAGAGCTTCAGGAAGTGTGGCTGAATGCATGTGTGAGCGGAAAGTCAAACAGAGCTTGCATGCACATGACACACGAACAAATCTGACATACAGCTTGTCAGCACAGGCCATGAACTGGTTCTGTGTTAGCAACATGCTTCCAGCAGGGGTTGCATCATAATGTTGTCCACTATTTATGGGGCTGGAATTTTTTGTATTAACAGAAAGGCTTTTTTGATTTGCAGCACATGGAGAGCGCAATACGACACCAGGTAGATTTTAATAGCTTTATGGAAAATACTGGGATGCCGTGCTGGTGAAGGGGATTCTGGGTCATGGAGGGATTTGTTAAGTTATTACAGTGTCTGGTGCAAGGCCCTTATCGGCACCTGCCAAGTCTTTGGCAGACCCAGTGGGATTGCACTGACCCTGGTGGAAGTAATGGATATTAGAAAATCTTCCCACTGCGAAGGGGTGGGGGTGGGGGGGTGGTGATGGTGAATGGGTGACAGAGCAGGGGAAAGGCAGCCGGGGGAGGAGAAATGGACAAAACCTCAAGGACACAATGCTGCAGTATGCAGCACTGTAAGTGAGTAAATATATGAATGCAGAGAAAAGAGATCTGGAAAGAATCTGATATCTGGAAAGATGAGAGGCACAGGTAATTGCAAGTTTTATTATGTTTATTATTTACATAATACATATTTAATGGCATACAAAAGTAGAGGTTTGCATGCAAATATTGGATTTAGTTAGAATAGCATTTCTTAAAAGCTACTTAGATTTCAGCAACTGCAATATTTAAGATATAAACATCTTAAAGTGAAAGATTATTTTTTGCAAAGCTTTTGTTAGGCAATTTCACACAGATGCATAATTTATATTCACAACTTGTAGTCATAGTTTGAAAGTGCCGTGCTTACCAGACAAGAAATGTGGAAATGTAATGTCGCGTATCTGCAAAAACACAGGTTCTGATGAGCAGGTGGCTGCTTACAGGCCACCAGTGTGATGGGGCAAAAAGTGCTTTATGGAGATTGAAAACTTAAAAAGTTACATAGTAAGTCATATTACATAATTGGACCTATTCATTTACCTTTGGTTCTCATTTCAAAGATTGACCAGTTGCATCATTAAAGACGGACAGAGTGTCTCAATTTCCCATTTCTCAAAGATGAATTGTTGCAGATATAAGCACCACCATCTGGCACTACTGATGTGATTTAGGGCCTGGCTATGCACAGGAGTGAATAAGAGTTTTATTTATCTCTTTCACAGCAGCCATTTTGACAAGAAATAATAAGGCAGGTGTTACAGATGATTAATTCAATACTAATTAAGCTTCCATTCATGTCAGTTTGCTTGTAGTAAGGAGGTCTGTTGCAGGCAGCATTCAACCTGCCAATTATAACTTTATTATGACATTTTTTATGGCTTCAAGAAAACAATTTGCACCAACAGTGTAGCAAGAACAAGACGCTGCAACGTCAAACAAACTGGGACGGTTCATCAACCAGGATCAGAGTACATGTCATCAGTTTGGGTCATCTTAGAGATGGAAAATTATGTTATTCCTTGTACTATCTCTGTCCCAGAGTAAGGCAAGTTTTACCATTGATACAAGATCTCATGACCTCATTAGCAAAGATAGCCTGCAAAAATATCTGGCTCAAGTCTTTTGAGGTGATCATCTCTCATAATATCCACAAACTTTCCAAACCACAAAGTGAGATATGCCATTCTCATAATTTTCTTAATTGTATTTTCCATTTTATAACAATGAATGTTGCATAAATTAACTGTCAAATGGATGCTAACAAATTAGTATGAGCCAACAGTGTTGTACTTTACCTGAAACGATGTTTGCAGCAGTGGAGAGATCTGTTTATAGATCTCAGTAATGGAAGAGCATGCTTTCTGCCGAGTGACACAGCCATGATCTGTATGCGGGAACTGCTTTGATGCTACCGATGAAGCTTAACATTTACTTGCTGTACAAGTCAGTAGGGAATCCATCACACAGTGGGCACTGATGTTTCGTCAATATTTGTTTGGAGTCAGGTAGCTCAGACCAGTTGTACTTGATATTAGTTGACTGATGTGGCACAGTCCTTGGATATTAAAAGAGTACCAACAAGAGCGAGAATCCAGCACCAGTCAGGCCCCCAGCTGTCTGTACATTCACAAAGCTTTGAACTCACCCAGAGAATACAACTCATGGATTCTCCTACACAAAAGACACTTTTTTTTAATTACAAATGGATTTAAAATATGGTTTCAGAACAAGGGCCCAGAAAACAGAAGAAACTATTGCCTGAAACTACTGAACGGATACTGATTTCCCAACAGAAAACCAAAACCGTACGTTATTGCTAGGACAGTCATTAGTTAGTATGGTTGGAATTCCGCTTTTGTTTAGAATTTGAGAAGCTTGAAAGTGACTGTCCTCAAGATAAATGTTGACATAACCTTACTGTGTCCTGACATTTGCACGCATCACAGTACGACAGCGTTTCTGACGAGTGCTTTATCGACACAGGTTGCCCTACTCAAGGTTAAAACCACAAACAATGCAACTCATTTACTCAGAGATGCACTTCAGTCATCTCCAACACTGTATGAACACATATTACACAGTGTTTTCAAAACAACGTGGGATGAACATCTCCCTTTTGATTAAGTGTTGCCTTGAGACAAACCAGGCCAAACAAATCAAAGCCAGGCATTAATGTTTCAAAGCCTGTCACGCATCTTCTGTTGGCTGGCAGAGTTAAAATGCTTTCCCTTTTAGCTTTCATGTGAATCTTACGGGCAGATGAAATAATATCCAGTGGATGAACTGTCAGGAAGGAGGCAGGATAAAGTGACTCCTTACTGGGATGCAAAAATAGGCTTCTTTGGTGCTGTAGAAGCTTTAATGTGAGTCTGTCATTATGTGCAACGCACAGATCTGGGCTCAGAGATGACGATGTTTAGAGATCAGACCTGGCACTGCTGTGGAGTCAACACCAGAGCAGCACAGCATGCAGAAGGAGAGAGCTGTAAAAAATATTCATCTCACTGGGGGGATACTGGCTCAGTGTAACGGCCTGGATGCAAAGAAGTTTACATCCACAGGCTCAACTCTGTTTGAATTTAATTTACCAGGATGTGGAAGGAGGGAAATGTTTGGGTTTGGACAGTGGAAGGAATGGGAATTCAAAAACATATTTAACAGGAAACTAGTGACTTTGTTTAACAAAAAAATGTCCAAGTTGTCAATCAGGTGGGTAATTAAACAAAAATGGAAAATAGGGGGCACCTGCATGTGCTCGCATTCTTCAGAGCTGTTTGAAAAACATTTATGCACAATTGATATTTATCACCTCTAAACAACCTTGATCTTGCAATATTCCTTTTTTCCGTTTCAACTTGCCTGCTTCAATCTCATTTGACAAACAGGCTCAATGAACGAGTGTGTGAGAGACACAGACGAGAGGGGTGACGTGCCCCCATGTCTTTTAATCAGCTACTGAGCTTGGCTCACGTCACAGGCGGAGATAAGAGCGCCTGCTGTCACACAGGTGCAAGGAATGGCCGGGAAGCTTCCGCGTTCGATAGCGGCTTGTCCAAACGCTAACGTGTGGGCTGACAAAGATCTGGGCGCAACGTGGAGACAGAGAGCCGCTGTCAGGCCTCGGATTGATAACAGTTTGACTGAGAAGAGAGCAAGACGGAACAGACTAGACAGAGGCCTAAATGAGATAATCGCTCATCACTGAGTCCTCTACAGATTGATTGGAGGCATCTTCTGTTATCAGACACCGGACAGAACATAGATTTCATTTTTGGTCTGTTTTAAATGGTAAACTTCTGAAATGTTTGTGTGTGTGTGTGTATGTGTGTGTGTGTGTGTGTGTGTGTGTGTGTGTGTATGCATGTGTGTGTGGGTGTGTGTGTGTGTTTGTGTGTGTATGTGTGTGTGTGTGTGAGCAAGAGAGAGAAAAAGAAAAAGAGAGAGACAGAGAGAGAGATGTTTATTATGTGCATAAAAGAGAACTGCATGAAGACTTAATAATAAGCTATTATAAAAGCTAATGCATCAGTCTCATATTTTATCTCAATTTTACAACTGTACTGCTGACTGCAGTGTATCGTTGGTGTGTTACCCAGTAAAGTCATGTAACACTTTGTGTTTCACCTTTTAGCAGTTCTGGACTGCTGTATTTCGGTATGCACAACAATTTTTGGATAATAAAGAAACAAAGACCTTGACTTGAACATATATGCTACATATATGAAGAACTGACCATCATTAGCACACACAGAGCAGCTGGGATTGAACTCTGAACCTTCCGTCCAATCAGTCAATTGATCCATTCATCCATCCATCTATGCTCTACCCAGGCCATCCAACACTTCTACTTTTAAAAAAATAATGAGGCAAATGCGCTGATATCATATGTACAATATTGTGGCATACATAGAATTCCCTTGCATATTTCTTTTACAAAAAAAAGATCATTCTGTTCATATATGACACATTTGGCACATATGTATGACAATTCCATGTCTGCATTGTTTTTAATTCCTGTATAGTTTGGTTGTTCTGACAGCATATATGAATGGAAGACGTAGGGATATGCACAAATTGTGAGAGAATTATCACTCTGGACTGTTTCTCTGCCACCAGGCACAATTCTTCAAGGAATAAATTAGGGTTCAATTTATAGCAGCAAGATAGCAAGTCACCAATTACGGAACTACAGCAGAAAGATGCATTAATCTCCTGTCTCAGGTCCTAAGTAGAAGAGGAACAAATGGAAGGCTGTTAATGAAGAATGCAATGGGTTGAAAACAAAGTAAAATAGAAGGGAACAGGCAGGTGTTCCACTGATGGGACACACTCCAATTGTTCCCTTATCTCTTTTATATTTGGTTTTAAAATGCAATGTAAAATATATTTTCTGTTTCTGCAAAAACCAAACAGCTGAGATTGATGCAGTTTGAAATGGTACACCTTGATCTGAATTAGGTTTCCACAGAGGAGTACAGAGATTTTGACCTACATTGACTAAAAAATAAAGAAAACCCCAAAACTATAGCGATGAAAACTGAAAAGTAGGGGAACAAAGAATGGGATGCCAATTGTGAAGGTGTTGATTTCTGTTATTTATTCCCTGTAGGAGTTGATAGGCTGATAGGCTTCAAATTACAGAAAAATAGAGCACTAGCATCAGATTTTCCACAAAGGAATTCACTCGACTCGAAAGAATTTTATGAAACTTATTAATATAAAACAACTTCTAAACAACAATTTCAGCTCACACAAGTGAATTTGTAATTTGTGTCAAGGCCAGGACATAAAGAGAACTCTTTAATTTTTAAGAGCCATCCGCTCTGTCTTATCAGCCCCGGCTGGGTCACCTGGATGAGGGTGGATGATGTTGACAGACCTGAAACCCCCAATGATTCCAGGAACATCACTGTCTGAGAGGAACGAGCAGATGTATTTTATCAGTTTGAGGTTTCCCAATGAGATTATCCTCTAAAATCCAATATGCTAGTTTCTAATTTCAGAAACATTAGTCAAGCATATAGGTAAAGTTATATAGGCATATAAAAGGTATATAGACATATACCTTTACACCCAGACACAAAAAATACCAGAGAGATATTTTCAGTCCTCCACACTTCTTTTAAAATTATCTATCTGGCATTAAGAAAGCTTTTTAACATGGCTGACATATATTTCTCAGTATTTTTCACTCTAGAACCATAGATTTAAACTTTTAATCAACTGATAAACAGAACAGGCAATGGAGGCACATGCTTTTATTGCAGATGCTTAAAATTCTATGCTGTGCTGACTGTCCTGACTCTTCATCTACGCATTTTGTGCATTGAAATACTTTAGATATTGTTAGATTTTCTGGCCATCAAAGGTGATATTTTATCAACTAGCATTAGTTTCTGCATTATGTAATGTGTCTCATCTTGGCCATGCTAATGCACAGGTTTACCCCCAGGGCCCACCAAGTTCACCAATCATTTTGGGGACACAATGAGCTGACAATGTCACATTGTTTTTTAGGCTGCCTTTGCTAAGCCAAGCTCGATTTGCTTGAGTGACAGTTGCCAAATGATGGGGGGGAAAATGATTTGAGACCCCACAAGAGAAAACTGGTTCCCAAGAAGCAATATTGGGAAAAAGAATCACTAAAGTGCATCCCAAAGCTCAGAGGATTCTTGAAATCCCCTATGGATGATGGTGGACCCACAAGAAGCTCATTATCTAAGCCAACAGAGGCAGCAGGTGAGGCAGGGCCCACGCAGGTAGAGGTAACGGCATCAGAGAGGGGAGATGAGTCACACATGCATTCAACACCAGAGAAGATTTTTTTTTTTTTTTCCAACTTCAATCTGAGTAACAGTGTGTAAGTAGAGAATGGCTATGTTACTCACCTTCAGCAGGTAGTCTGTTTTGTTTTGCAAGCAAGATATTTGTTGAGAACACAGAAACTTCAGTATTTGCTAGTGGGAGTTACTCTGACTGGAAACATGCAGGTGATCCTATAGTCCAGCACGAAAGCAGTAACATTCACAGAAACGCCATGGTCGCTTACATCAGTCAGGCAGCTGACTGTGGGACAGTCGACTCAGATCTCAGCAACAGTTTAATGAGGAAGACAGCTTCTACAGAGGGTTGTTACAGCTCTGAATATTCAACGGTGAAGCCACAGGTTGGACCAACAATCAATATTGGGCAGCGGGGATAGCCAGTTGAAAGACCCATATTGAAAAATATAAAAAATGCTGGCAGACATTTTCTGAATGTGTGGAGTGAGGAATTCATGCAGGTGATGGGACAGAGGCTGCTGCATGAAACCATCAGTGAAGTGACATTTCCAAAGTATTTTGCTTGTAGTCTGGACTCCACATCACATACCATACATATAGACCAGCTGACTTTTATTCCAGGGGGATTAACAGAAGAGCACTTTGTAAAGTTTTTCCCCATTGAAGCCATACAGAAGGAGTACTGTTCAACTCAGTTATGAATGTTTCAGTGGAGATGGACATTGACATTAATAACTTTAGAGGACAGGCCCACATCAAGCAGATCATTGGCACAGTGGGTATCCCGAGCAGCATACACCCGAAACCTGGTGGGGGTGACCAGTGTGGACTGCTGTGAGGAGACTGAACCACTTCACGCTGGCAGATGATCAGGGCAAGGTTGCAGACCAATGAAAATCAAATAGAGACTTTGAAATCACCCTCTGATACAAGACGGTCAGTGCGCACCATTGCGACCAAAGCCCTGCATCAGAATTACACGGATCCAGCAGTCGTTGCTCAACATTTATGATGATGATGATGAGTAACTGTAGCACAAGAGAGGAAGTGAGGGAACTGCACAGAAAAATGAACTCGCATTAGTGTAAAACATGTAGGATGCCATCCTTAGGTGTTTTCAGGGTGTACTGGAGTACTAGCAGTGGAATTAGAGCTGTATAAAGCTGTGGATCATTGCGTGAATATGTAACAGGCCTGAGGGATCAGTTTGATAGCTTAACCCAATGCAGGAAAAAAGAAAGATGATGAATAAATGAATAATGATGATAGAGGCTGATGAATCATCCGAGTGTGAGCTATCAGGCCACAGGTGCTTCCATACATCTGTGCATACCTGCATAATTGACCAGTTCGTGTCAGAACTGGACAGAGGTTGCAAGTCATACAATACAGTGTATAAAAACTGGATTTTTAAAAGCAGTTGATTTTCCCCAAGACCTCCGTTCAGCAGTGCCAATCCTGCAGAGGAAATACAAGAGTGAGTTGGAAGAGGATTTTGTGGAGGAAGTGGTGCATTTCAGAGAATCTGTACACCATGAGAAGGTGAGCAGCACAACTTCAGTGGTATTACTGAAGTTTTTGAGAAGAAGAAAACCCAATCAAGCATGCAGCAAGACAGTCAATAACCTCACACATGTCCACTGAGCATGACATCCTTCATGATTTGGAATTTAAGGACACATTCACAGCATTCTAAGGGCTTTGATCATAAAGCAACCTACTACGTTATGTAACCTTGTATTACTACTGCCTCATTTTATATATACTACTCTACTGGTATTAGTAAACTTGAACAATCTGTTGCTTTCAGCAAGTTGTTGTGTTGTTATAAAATAGTGACCTACAGTTGTGTGTCATTTCTTTGTAGTGATAAGGGGCCTCTGCAGGAACTTTTACCTTTTCTCCTCTCTATTTACCATTTGCTCAAGTATGAAAGCCCATGTTTTAATTTCATGCAATAGTTAGTTTGCTGTTTTTGTTAACTCTAAAGAAAAAAAGCCCTGTTCATATTTTCAGTCAGGGTTGATGGTGCAATTTATGTTAAATAGGCACGTTTTATCATTTAAAGACTGGTTTAATTTAGTGGGATTTTTTTCTGAATGGCGAGTATACGGCTTAAACGATTCAGACTCCTTGATGTTTTGCTGTGTTTCATCTGTGAACAGGAGTCAAAATTCACATTTGCATGCTTGCTAAATCCACCCACGCCATATATCTCGCCACTGAATGATCAAAAGTAGAGTTAATAGGGATAGGCACATGGGGGAGTTTAATTACGAAGCCAAAATACTTTCAAATGATGTTTGGACTCGTGCAGTTGCTGGAAGTGACTGTCTGGCTGGAAGAGAGGCAGAATTTAGTGAATTTGAGTCAAGGCAGCTGCATTATTTGTGTTGTGGGATTTAAAAACCAAGTGGAGCAGAGATCAATAAGACCTAATGGGCCTGGGAATAAAATGATGCCAAAATGTCCAATGTCAATGACTCTGCTAATCTTTTACTACCAAACTGCAGTCCAATGGAATGTCTGCACTCACCTGTAGATTACTAGAAAGGAGCTGGAAAACATGCAAAAGCAACTAAGACCTGGCCCAGGACATGGGTTCATTCTGGGGCCTTTGCACACACAGACAGGATGTATTTATGTTTTTACTAAAACCAAGCCTGTGGATTTTGATTTTGACTTTAATACAATGCCCAGAGCAGAGGCTGTGCAGTATCACAGCAGAACGACATCGATGTATCAGAGCTAATCCCGCTCTGGATTATTCATAAAGCTGCATTATCATCTTGTGCTTAACGACTGATACAGTATGTGTGGGCGAAATGAGCATCTGCTCAGGGAAGCAGCCTGACCTCGGCCAGAAACACCTCAGAAACACACACACGCGTACATACACACATAGGCGTGCACACACACACACACACACAGGCATACACACAAACCATAAATCCGTCACTTCCTTCACCAGCTAATGTATGATACGGTATACATATACCAATGATAAGTTAAGACTTTGTAACACTGCTGTTATTCCAAATACCATTTAAAGAATGTGTGTTTCTTTAGATCAGCACATGTATACTGTGTGTCAGAGAGTGCAATTTATTTGACATTAAATGTCAAAGAAATTGGGGCATGGGCAGGAGGAGGGGGCTTCCATCCACAAATACACACGTTTATCCTAAAATAATACTGGATTCATGTGTTATATCATTTGAAATGATTTGAAAAGTCTTCAGTAATAAGTGAAAATGTTTCACCAACCATATGTATATAATATTTATGACAGCCTGTTGATTCAGGTGCTGACAGAAAACACTTCTGAGTTTATCTGAATGTGCATTCTCATCCAACTTCTCATACTCATCTTGTGCTTCTGTTTTTAAGATAAGATTCCTAATTTTGGTTTGATTTTATTCATAATATCAAACTATGTCTCCTTTACATAGTGATGTAAATAGTATATTTACAGCTTTATTTTTGAGATTAAAATGCTATTTAAGGAAAACAACAAATGAAATGCATTGTGACACTTTGCTGTCCTCTTATATGATTTAGTTCTGTTTGAACCTCAAAGGTTATTGTGACAGAGCAGAACATCTGGATCATCTTTGCAGCCAGTCTGAAGCAATGATGCAAGAGGCTGAGCGGTGTACACAGCAACTGCATCTTTGGGGCTGCAACAAAACCTCCTACACTGGTGTAGCCTGATAAGGCATGTGGACATGCACCCTGCTATTTTCTTATCTCCAGGCCAATACCGAGCCTGACACGCGCAGGTCCGCATTATTAGCTGGACAGAAATATATTCTTTTATTCAAGGATGTGATCAACATGACAATCTCTGCTAAAATCTCAGCTGCTGTCATCACTGTAAATGCGGGTGCCAATGGGATGGTTGCTGCAGTTGTTCTGTAGGTGTGAGAGGAGGCAAATTGAAGAAGGACTGACAAGATAACACCCAATAACTGCATAACAGGAACAGGTGCTCTCCTTTTGGCCTGAGGTTGGCGTCTGACATGAAACGATCGGGTGTGACGGCGCCAAACACACAGAGGAGCATGTCAGCACACGTTTATTTATTCACTTTAACTGAGAGGCCATGACTGGCTGGGTTATTATTTGTCTGCAAATTAGAACAAGACGTCAATCAAAAACAAAAAAAAAAAACATTATCCAGACCGCAGCAGGTTTGTGAAGCAAATGTTTGACAAGGAGTCCCCAACACTGTCAGGTAGTTAAGCTGAAGCAACTGTTGCTCTTTTCATGAATCTTTGATCCAAAATGGGACCTCAGGTGACCACATTTATCTGTGACAGTAGAGATGAGCTGCATCCACATCGGTGCACCTCTGTCTGGATCAGACACGGCGTGTAAGCATCTGTCAGTCTCTGTCACCAGTTTTACTCTCAGTGCGATCATAATTTATGAAATGATCATTACAGGAGATGAGAAAGTAGTGACTGAGACCAACAGCTCATTAGGGAACTGTTTACTAAGGTAATAAATCAGCTGAGAAGCAGGGGTTGTCCCCACAAGCTTACATGAAATCAGACTTCATTTTAAAATCAAATTCCCCTGATGGCTGTTGGAATAAAACCTGGTTCAATTTAAGCCTTTTTATCCACTTATTATATGAATAATGTTGAAAGTCTCATTAAGCCATCATAATTTGATTAAAATGGTCACAGTTTTGTACGACTTTGTTGAAGTTGTCTCAAGATGCTTTGAAAGTTGAATACCTGCCTTCAGGTAGTTCTGCAATGCTTTGGCCTTGTTCCTGAAAACATACTGACTACCAGAATATTGTGTTATTAAGTTATAAATAAGCATCGTCGTTCCAATAACATACGGCCGCTTATGTGCCGCTTATGTGCCGCTTCTGATTCTTCTGATTCTGCAAAATATAAGGGGCATGTAGCAGATGTGCAGAATGCTTAGTCCAGCTCTCCATCTACACGCTCTCAGTGGACTTACAACTGAGTTATCTGGGGGTGGTAGTCTGGCCACAATCAGGCTATTCTGGGCCAATTCTAGCCAAGCTGCAGCCTCTACACGCACTTTATATGATCGAAATACCACAGGAGTTTGGTTTTTTTGTGTGCACATAAACGCAGACAGTGATTCTGAACCTGCAGGCTGTCAGCCTTGACTTCCCAGGCATTGCTCTTTTTTGGCAAATAATTGAGAATTCTGTGTAAACAAATGAGAGCATGTACATGACTGCTGGCCTTGATGAGTACTGTGAGCCTGGAAGACTCTCTGATTGTGCAATTCAAGGGGTGGTGGTGTTTGCAAAATGACAGTGAATTGTAGACGGCAGCATCTGTGACACATTTGTATCAGAGAAGCTGACATGGGATCAATGTTCAAACAGTACAAAAGCTTTCATATGTTGGAGATTTGGGGTTTAGAGTGGAAACAGGTAGCAGGGGGTCTAGGAGGATAAGAGGATTAAAACAGGATTTAGGGCTAACAATGGGTGAATAAAAAGAATCTGTGCATTACACTTTCTTTTGTGGGGTGAGTAAGCTGAGATAACAGATACATCTGTACAATGACAGTAGAGAAAGATTTTAAAGAGCCATTGGCATTAATATGCTGCCATTGTTTAAGATGCAAATTACTAACAACGTGGTGCTTCCATTTATTTTAAACTCTTCTCTCAAAAGTTACTTTTTTTTCTAATTATGTGCAAAAATAAAAATATGGAATGACAGTGCAATCAAGCAAAGATGTTTCTGTGGTGTCCAGAACAGGTTTTGATGCCTTACAGTGTATTAATGTCTCAGTGCAACATTGCATGGAGCCCTTTCCTACCATTTTGCCCTCAGCATTGACCAGCATCACAGAAACATGCACAAACAAGCAAGTCTAAGGTTATTTAAAGGACGGTGATCAATAATGCTCCTGTAACTCCTACTTAATCTCCATAATGAGCTTTATTGCAGCAATTAATCATGTCTTAGCAGCCAGTACGCAGACTCCCAGAAGAATGTTGGCAGCATAACGGCCTGACTGGTGCTGCCCACAGCTGGATTTGAGCAGAGTCTGTATGTAAAATAAAAGCTAATGGACTACTCCTTTAAGTTGGGTGGGTTTTGAAAAAGTTCCCTTCTTTATATTTAACAGTAAATATCAATCTTTAGTTCAATATCTGTATTTTTCAGGTGCTAACTCATAAAAGACATCACAACAAATGATTAGAACACTATTCTGTCATGATGCATTACGTTTGATCATTGCACATTTATCCCAAAGAGACTCTAAATAAATAAATTAAGATCAAAGCAATTGCTTTTGCATAAGCCCTGAAATTGAATGTGACTGTTCACACCAAACTGTGTTTTGGTATTCTTTTTTTTCTCTATTCTTATTTTTATTTCTTCCTGCTGATACTGCTTTAATAACTCCATTCCTCATTTCTTGTTTTATGCCTGACCATTTTGATAGAGGATTATCTTGTGTCTGCACAGATCTACCCTTGCTATGTTTGAAAATATCCCCCTTTGATTCTGATAAAGTATTGAATTACACTTGAAAAATCTGGTAAATTGATGGCACCAGTGTGCTCGTGATCAAGGCTTTCCCTAAATAGGAACACAATTGTTTTCCTGAAGATGGAAAACAAGCAAGACGGGAGAGGCAGCAGGTGAGGTAGGCCGAGCCAGGTGACAAGACTCCACGATGAATGATTCAACTGCGTTTAGAAAACTATTGATTCCATCCTGGGACTAATAGAAGGTGATGATGGCACAAAGGTAGATCCATTACTGGGTGGGAAGCTGCGTCAGGTACGCACCAAGCTGTGTGTCCTTTCCCGTATGTCAACACTGTGTTATAGGTAACTGGAAGATGCAAGTGCGACATTAAAAAGCAGCATCCTTCCCTCTTCAAACTCAAGAGGAGATTGGAGTTGATGATCTCTGGAGAACTGAAATATCAAAGCAAACGGAAACAAAGAAAGTATCTTTGCTCAGTCAAAATTCTCTTCGCACCTTTTCTGTGGTGGCTTTTTTGCCAAGTGGAAGAAAAGCAGATGACTCAATCAATAATTCTTCAGGGAGAGCAGAGTGTCAGTGAACAAATAAGCACTTGTGACAGAGCACAGTTCCGTATTTTTGCAGTTTAAAATGGAATGGAGAAAAAAAGAAATAAACTGAAATAAATTGTCAGGATTAGGATTAATAATAACCAGACCAAAAACATTGATCAATCCTCTATATCCCCTAAATATATACCTACAGATAGTCGCTGATACGCCTGGTAGCTTTTTGATTTTGCTTTTAATTTGACTGAACAAATGTGTTATTTTTTACTCCAACCATCTTTGTTTACACCTTTAAGTCAAACAAACACGTACACACACTTAATTGTGTGTTTTAGATCAGCTCAATTTAGTTTTGTTTATCTATAACATCTATAACAACCAAGATTGTTGCTAGGAGCTTTATAGAAACCCAGACCAGCCGAAGGATGGACAGAGAACAGCAGACGACCAGACACAGACATGATCAATGCAAATGCAGTAGATGTTTACATGTTAATGTTTGATATCCTGAAAAAAATCTAAAACTGAGGGGTCAGTAGGGCCATAGGTCAATATGGGGAGAGACAGAGACCTAGAGAGAGAGACATAGAGAGAGAGAGAGAGACCTAGAGAGAGACATGGAGAGAGAGTGAGAGACCTAGAGAGAGACATGGAGAGAGAGAGAGAGACATGGAGAGGGAGCGAGAGAGAGAGAGAACGGTGCAAAACTACATAAGAAAAAGTGGTAAATGAGCCTGCTCTAAATATGAATGTTAATATGAATAGAATTATTGAACTATTGACTTTAAGCTTTGTCAAAAAGGATAAAAACAGGTTTAAATTAAATTGATTTCACTCTGGAGCTCTTTGGCTGCTGATGTAACTCTTACTATCATTATCATTGCATTCTGAAACAAACTCAATACTGATTTAAACCACACAGGATTCAAACAAACCAGAATCAGTTCCACATTGTCAAAATTACCGCTCTTCTTGTTTTTGTTCTCTTCTTATCATGATGTTTCTTCCACATTCAGTGCCTGAAAACGAGGGACTCTCTGCTTTATCTTAACACACAAACGTTTTGCTCAAGGGGATGTTATTTTTAAAATGGGGGGGGCGGGGTTATTTACTGCCATCATATCATCAAACTGTCAACAAACATCCGTTACCTTCTAAAACTTGCACATATCTGTGTACTCATAATTGATTCTCAGTTATATCGCGAGAAAAATGCCACTCAGATAAGTGAGTGTTTCAGCACGTATGGTATGAAACCTTGACGGAGCTTTGATAGACTGTCACATCTTATCATGACTTTGAAACACAGAGGAGAAGGTGGAGGGGGGCTGATAGGCTCCCCCACTCCTGAACCTCAAAAGGTGTTTCTGTGCAAAACATTTTCAAAGCACTCTATCTTGAAAATATCATTTTTTTTTACATTTCCAGGTTAGTGGAATTGCAAAGGATTAAGTGAGACAGAGGATAACGACAGACTTCAAGTGACAAACTTTTGAGATTTTAAGAAAGTACAAGTTTGTGTTTGGAACTTTCCCTACAAGCTGTGTAAGGTGCAAACAGGGATGGGGGTTTTCACAAAGTAGGACAAGGCAGGAAGCATTTCAAGTCAGAAAATTGTTTTGTAACCCCATTCCTGAAGCAAAAAGGGATGCTGTGTAAAACATAAATGCAGAGAATGTGATCTGTGAAATGGTGACCTGAAAATAGCAGAAAAAAATTAAACTGTCAAGGTCCCCAAAACAACAAAGAAACAGAGGAAACAACCACATTGGCATTTAAATGGTGGATTCAGAAGTGCTGTATGCAGGCCAAGTCAATAACAATCATGAAATTATAAAGTCTGAAAAAGATCACAATTTCTCAATCAGCTAAAAGGAAGAGGAAGAAAGAGTTTTAGATGGTATTTTAACACTTTTAATAATTCAATCCATGTTGCAGGACGATGATAACTGAATGATGTGATGAGCTGTTGTTTTAACAGATTTCAATGGTCATAAGCATCAGATTCAGGCCCATCAGGTTCTAAAACATGACCACTGTGAGAAAACTGAGACCTTTTTATTCCTTGTAAAAAGCAATAGAATCAGATCAGGGGGATCAGATTATTTGTGAGCATGAAAGCAGTCTAGGAGAACATCCGAGTGGGGAACTCATTGTTCATGTCAGATTTGTCACCTTCATGTCTTACCTAAAGCTGGATTTATCCACACTGGCAGAGTCCTTTATGGAAGATTACCCACAGTCAATATTTATACTTGTGCATCACTTTGGTTGTGCCACTCTGCATTTACTTCACACACCCAGTGATGAGAAACACTCTTTATGACAATGTCTAAAGTGTCATATAAACCTTTATATTTGTAGAAAGTGGTTGGGAAATCTAACAGAAATAGTATGAAATACAGGATATTCATGTGCACACACATTTCTGGAGAGGTGCACCTCAGGCCTTGAAGCTACTTCGGCTTCACGTAACTTGAACTTTAATGTTGTTGGAGAAGTCAAGATCATTTTGTTGTGGGACTACCTGTAGACAGTGGCCACTTTCTGCAGGATAACATACCTTTCACACTGAAAAATGGTTCTGGGCTTGTTTGAGGCAAAATATCAAAGGCCCTGATGTGGAGTTCACTTCCCAAGTCCTAGTCTTTACTTGCCTCAACTAACTTTTGGAGGTGAAATTTCACTACCTGGTAACTTTCAACAGGTACATTTCTGAGCAAGACCCTAGGCAAGGCTCCAAGTAGGCAAAGAAAGAGAAAAAGGTGATTTTGAAGAAGAAAGGTGTCTTTGAACGTAACGCAGCTGATGGTGCCAGATGGGCTGGTCTGAGTGTTTCAGAGAGATGAGTTTCTGGGATTTTTACATGCAACTATCTGTAGAAAAACAAAAATGAGAAAAAGAAAATCTACCCAGGGAACATCAGATTTCTGGTGGCCAGAGGAGGCCATAGATCATCAAAACAGGAAAAAAAACATTTCAACAAATATTTGTTACAACTGACCTATGCAGGAAAGCATTTGATGACAGAGTACAGGTCAAAGCAGCTGGAGACTACATCGGATCTTGTTCCTTAAGAGTTGAATCCCAAGGCCACAAATCACAACAACTGATCAATGCACATGGGAGTCAGAATTTGGCATAAATAATATAAAATCATGGATCCAACCAGCTTTGTATCACTTGTTTAGAAGGGTGGGATAGTGTTTCGGTTTTTTCAAACTTAAACCCAATTGAGGGAATTTTAAATATTACAGGCCACACAAACATTGATACCATCCTGTTGTGAAAGCATTGTTTGCTCAAGGATAAGTCTCCAGATCCCAAAGCTCTAGTCATCTAAACCTGGACTATTGTCCAAAACACCATTCATTGCAGACAGAGGCTACCTCACAGGACACACTTACAGAAGTCTTCACATCAGGACCATCTTAGTTCAGTATCCTCTTTGTTTGTTTGTTGTGAAGTAACTGTGATGTGATCATCAGGATGTTTGAAAATTCTGTGCTGTATCTAAGTAGAGGTGAGGCAGTTTTGAAGGCAGGAGGGGTCCATCTTGGTTTTAGACTGCTCTCCATATCCAAGTGGGCCTTGCGCACATGGGTGATATGTCACTGTTTTCTTTCTCTTTAGAGAACACAACGGCCATGAGCTTCTGACCTGCCAGGACAGGCTCTGACAACCCACCTGACCTCTTATCAGAATAAACCCACCTGAATGGATGAACTATTGCGTGACTCTAAATTTTCTTGCTGTTTTTAATGTGCAGCTCCACAAAGTGGGGCTCTGTGTCAACGCTTCGAATTTTTCCACTATGTTGCTATAACAACCAGCTCTAGTGAAAAGACTGTATCTGCAGTAGGCATAAATCTTATTTGTTGGTGTATGACTGTGACTCGTGGAAGCAGCAGGTGCAAAAGCAGGAATATTTAGGTTCACTCTGGGCTTTTAGATCAAGTTTGTCAAGCAATATTTTCATCCTGACCTTTCTGCTAGAAGCTCTTAATTTGTCCATATACACAGTTCAAAGTAGATGGTAAAGAGCAACTTTGATGCATAAATAACTAGAGTTATATCATGTGCTGTAAAAATCTATAATCCTAGTAGTCCTGCTTTCTTGAATGATTTGTCCTTGAAATGTGTTTCATGGGGTTTTCTTTGTGCACGTGAAAGCATGTTTCTGTGATTAGGAATGCCGAGATTCCATCTTGACAGATTGTCTTTGAACTTCAAAAATAAAACAATGTATCTGAAAGTTATGGCTGTTAATTATAGTTTAAAAAAGAAGATATAAATAATTCTCAATGCCATGAGAGGAGCTTTTGATGTTTATTTTGTTGTACTTGTAACATTAAAGTCGAGTGCTTATAGTGCAACCCTGTGACGTCCTGCTGTGCAGAGGCTGAGAAAGCACCCTTCAACCAAGAACACCATCTTTCCTTCTCCCCTCTGGATCACCAGCCGCCCTCCTCCAGCTGACACCAAACACCCCACCATTCCACACAGTGTGCCAGTTTTTCAGCTGCATAACAGAGTGCTCATAACTGAGTCCTCAAGTCACATGAAATCACAAACGTCAACCGTCACATCACATATTTATCTAGAAAAACGACTCTGACAGACGTCTGCTGGGCCTTGTTTATCAAGCAGGCTGTTTTTGGTCTTTGTGCTTTTAAAAGCTATAAAAGTTTGACTTTAAAAGTTTCCAACACATTGCAGATGACTGACTGTGGGATTATATGACATCATTAACTAGTCTTTATCGAAGATCATGTGAAAAAGTAATCTTAAAGTCATTAATGTCCTAAAAGGAAAATTCAATCATAATGTTGCAGGAGTTGCCAGATAAGCTTGTATGAAAACAAGGACAAGGTCCTATATACTTTTTTTTTTTTTTTAACTCATATACAGTATATAAGCCAACACAGACCATAAACAGACTTGTGTTACCTCTCCAAACCTGTTATTGTCCTGCAGGTCATGAAAAGAATCATGTAGGAAAGTATCTTACATAAGAGAATATACTATAAAACTTAGTTTCTCAAACCAAGCAATAACACCTCACTAGTCTTTTGACAGGGTATACCTCAGAGAGAGATCTGTGACCTTTACCCTGGCATCAAACCCGTGTATGGAAAAAAGGATCGTGTTCCACCCTGTATTGTTTTTTTCCCATGTGCCTTCCAGTTACTGTGAGTCACAGTATGACCTGTCAGAAAGGGTTAGAGGGAAGTGAGCAGACTGTCAGCTTCTCTCCCCTGAGGGGGGTGAGGCTCAACACACATATCAGAGGACCTCTCTTCACAAATGAAGGTTGCTGTCAATGTTGCACATTACTGCTTTGAAAGGTTACACCTTAAAAACAACCAAAATTATTTATGGGAGATACTTGTTTGTGTGTGTGTTTGTTTGTTTGTTTGTTTGTTTGTTTGCATTAGTGGCACTAACACATTCAGCAAAGTGTAAGATGCAATACTGATGGAAAGCAAATATTACCTGAGAGTCTGAGGTGGTGCAGAGAGCATATAGCCTGGAACTGAAAACATAAAAACCAGCTGTTGGAATTGGAAATGAGGACGTGTTATGGTAATACACATAGTATTAAATCTTGTAAATAGAAAAAAAGAAAGGTTTGATTAGGACAGAGAGTATGATGTTGTAGCTGTTGCCTGCCGCTCGTCGTAAAACTACCTATCATATTTGTGTATGCTGGGAAACATGGACCTGCACTGCCCAGGGTCCATCTAGACACTCCAGCTAAGACAGCATGAAAGTTCAAAGAAGTCTCACTCCAGCAAAGCAAACATGCTAGCCTCATTACCTTATATCATGTTTAAACACATATATACATTATATTTACAGTTTCTGTACTGCAGCAGTTGTAATTATCAGTGATGGGAATGAAAAACAAATGTAAAGTTGGGTGATGTGGATGTGAGGATTCTCCTGCAGTCTATGATCTATAGTACTCTATAGACTCGCATGCTGATGACTTAACATGGACTTGATTGGCAGTTGAAGGAAAATGCATGCTTACATCATTAACCGTGCAGTTAAGCTTCCACAGGTTTTGGCTCAACGTCAGTATCACAACAGGTTGTCTCAGACTACAGAGAAATACATACTGATATTTGCTCAGTGGCACTTTTAGCACTTTTTGCTATTATACTTATTTAGCAGTTGTCTGCATGTTTCTAATCACAATGACCCTCATTGTTTTATATTAGCATTACAAACTTGTAATATTATTCATCCTGCAGTATTCACAAGGTGAACTCAGAAGTTCAACTAATGTATAAATACATATTACATTTTTCTTCTGTGCATGAGTTGGTGTGTTTTGCCACCCAGAAAGATTTTCTTCCCGACTTCAAAAAAAGTGAACAATGTCATCACAAAAGGTGAAATTGTAATCAAGTTAATTGTCTTCCAACACTTTCACTGGTTACCTTTTTTTTAATGGCCTCTTCTCAGAGCTACTTGAAAATATTGTCTTGTACTCAAAACGCACCCATTTCTAAAATTCTATAAATGTTTAAGCCAAAAATTGCAAAATATGACCCTGAGCAGGGCAACGTCCCCTGAAAAAAAACCTGGTACAGAAAATAAATGTTCTTAGCGGCAAAGATCAGGTCAAAACACCTCAAATTTCATTCCAAAACTGAGAAAACACAGGGAGAGTTTTTGTATAATACTAAACTAAAGCACAGTGAATTTGTATAATGACTTTTTAACAACCCTTGTCTGCACCCAGTCGAATACACAAATGAAATCAAAAGTCACTCAGAGCAAAAGTCCACCCTCTTTGCTTGAAAGCTCCCAGGAAGCTAATTGTTAACGGTAGATTTTTGTATGTAAGAGAGCACTTCCCTGAGTAGTGCCTATTACTCCCTGCATGAATTGACAAGGCTAATGAGGAAATTAGGGTTTTATTAATTCACCCAGAGGACTAGATGAGGGAAAAGGAGGGGAGGAGAGGACTCCATCTTTGATTTAAAGGTTAATTTAGAGAGGAGGGCAGGGGCACAGGGAGCGGTCCTGACAATATTTTGATGCTCCTGGACGTGAGCCAGCTGTCCCACTACGGGTGCAGCCTTGGCAAAAGACGGACGAGAGGGAGATGAAGTGGCAGCCAAGTTTGGGTCAGCCTGGAAATCAGGGAGAGGCAATTAAGAGCGTTAGCTTCATCAGTAATGCCAGCAGCCACGGACGGCCGCACATCCCAACCTAGGAGGGCCTCGGAGTCTGAACACGCTGGGCTCAGGAGCATCAGGACCTCGGCACGTGACTTTGACAAGGTCAGGCAGGAGGAGCAGCGGGTAGATTGGCAGGGTGTTGATGACCTCATGGTGTCATGCTGGTGACCTTTTCATGCTCAGAGATGCCACCTTCAAAATCAATGGTAAGAATCCCTAAACAACAAGTTTAGGATTCAAGGAATATTAAGAAATGTTACTTTTTAAAATA